>JAQPPZ010008681.1:0-19083 GCA_028583015.1 Wollemia nobilis
CAAAACCAAAATTACAAAGTTGATAAAGCGAGTGAATCCACTTCCTAAACATGACAATATTGACAACAAAACCAACAACAAAATATTACAAAACCACAAATTATGTACAAACACAAAAATAAGAAAACAAAATCTCATATATTAGGTGAAGTTTTACATTTTGTATTTTTTATTTCAATATAGACCTAACTCCACAACTAGTCAGGCGTTTATAGCATCGTTGAAGGCTATATAGACCGCGGTAACATATTTATCATTACTTTTCTTTTCATTTTCTTCTCTCTCTCTCTCTCTCTCTATCTCTTTTTTTTCTTATTTCTTATTTTTCTTTTATCCAGTAATATGGTACTTTGCAAAAAAAATCCACCTACCATTTGGGTTAGAGATCAAGTAAGGCTGAAAGAGTATATATGTTTTTCACCTTAATTTGTAAAATTGACAACTTCATACTTCCAGAATTCCAAAATATTCTTTAATGTGTTTGTAGTACTTTTGAAGCTTTTGCAATATAATTCTAATATTTCAAATTTTCTTATCTTAATTCATATTCATGAAGATATACACTAATAGTTTGTTTTCCTTTTTCTTTAGTTTTTACATGTTTTAAAATAGGTAATTTTTTTTTTTTTTTGGTAAGTAAGAGAATATTATAATTAACACCGGGTTTTAACTGGTTGACCCAAAACCATTTTACAAAATAGGGTCCACTGACCAACTGGACAAAGGCCAAGCCCTAAAAGTTTAAACCGACAACAAAAATGGCCAAGACCTACTCTTCCATTAGAATACAACCAAACTAAACTATGGAAGCCTAATATTATGGCCATCAGAAAAGAAAGATGCAAAAAAGAACTAACAAAGACAAAAACTAATCATGCAAGCACCATGCAGAGTAGCTTGTGCCCATATAAAAATAATAGAATATGGTCAAAAACAAAAAAACATCCCATAGAATGGACAGCCAAGAGGCCAAGCAGTCTTCCTTGTAGTCCTCATCTAACTTCTTATCATCGTTCTTGCCATCATATTTAGATTTTGCCTTTGACTCCTTGTGCCCCCGGAACTGCTGGCTATAAAACAGAAGATTTAAGGAATCACACAAATCAACAACCTGCACCGATGAGGCCGGACGGACTCTTCAACTGGTTGATACCGTTGGAGGCTGATGAAATTGTCATCTTCTCCAAGACTATTATGGTGGGGTCTGGTGCCTCATTGTCAGGGATCTCCAACACTTTGTTATTTCTTGCTAGGGCCTTTTTGCGACATCGAATCCAAACACACCTTGGGAAATACTTGAGGCCAAAGAAGATTTTTCCCATGCATGAATTTGTAGATAAAAAACCTATATCAGTGCCCCACCAGCTGCAAAAAACACTAGTCACATGAACAAAAAAAACAAATATGACAAAATCCATTATAAGGTTCAAATTTTTTTTTTTTTTTAAAATGCCCCCATTTTCTGTCATTGATCCACTTTGAGCCTTCCAATCTAAAGTTTTTCATTATCTATCACCATTGAGACCGCATGAGGAAGATTTTCAGTCCACGTGATCAAATTTGCTGCTACAATGCCTTCATTTGCCAGCCTATCAGCTGCCATGTTTGCTTCCCTGAAGGTATGCAAAATTATGGCCTCAGGTCGGTCATGAATTAGAGCCCTTGCTTCATGGATGTAGTCATCAAATCTCCAAGGAGCTCTCTTAGTGTTCTTTAGAAGATTTATAATAATAAGAGAATCACCTTCCACCAACAGCTTCCCCGGATAATTCTCTCGCCACCTTGAGGCTCCTCCAAACCGCCCTTGCTTCAGCCACATTGTTAGTTTGAGCTCCAAGATGTTCTGCAAAAGCTACAAGCACCTCACCCTTGTGGTCTCTAAGTAAGCCACCAGCCCCAGCTTCACCTGGGTTGCCCCTAGATGCCCCATCAAAATTTAACTTAATCCACCCTAGGGGGGGTGGGGTCCATGTGATCATGGTTCTAGGACAGACTTGAGGATGATTGAGGCCATCAATGAGAGGTAAGTTTAATGACTGGCCTAATGAAGCTTCAAAAGGATTTGGAGGTCTAGATGCTGTAGGCACTAAACAAGTATTCTCATTAGCATATGCTAAAATTTTTGACAAGACGAGAGGATGACTGAGAAACCTTATCCAAGAAGGCCCGACGATTCCTTTCCAACCATATCTGCCACAAGTAGTGATGAAGGCAGATCTTCCACATATACCTAAGACGCCTATTCAAAAATGGGGAAGGCCACTGGACAAATAAGTCAAAAATGGACTTAGGATGGACCCAATAAATATGAAACACTTGTAACAGACCTAACAAGATTGAGACAGAAAAAATACAATACAGAAACAAATGATCAATAGACTCCCACTCAGACATACAAAGATAACACCTATTAACAACAATCACACCTCTTTTTATTAAGTTATCCATGGTGAGGATCTTATTTTGGATGGCTATCCATGCAAAAAACCCAACCTTCGGAACAATGCTTTTGTGCCAAACTTCCAAGTGAGGGAAAGTAGGTTCATCATTATCAATAAGCATCAGATAAGCAGTCTTGACAGAAAATTCCCCATTGTCTGAAGCTTCCCAGATAAGCTGGTCCTCAAGAATGCCAGAAGGGAGTAAATACTGCTTTTAATTCATTCTCCAAGTATTATTGATGCCCCTGGTAGATCATTATTCATTATTGGCTTCCATACCCTTCTATTGTTTGACAAAGTAATAAAATCTGCAACTTTGGTACCAAAAACTTCAATTGTCCAAGCTCTAAGGGTTGAAATGATGGGGTCTCGCAGAGAGGGGATAGTCATTTAACCATTTGTGGTCCCAAAAATCAATGTTTCTTCCATTTCCTAGCTTCCAACGTAGCCCTCTGCTTAGCAAGTTTTTGGTTTGAAGGATTGATTTCCAAAAAATTGATCCCCCGGGAGGAAAGGAATAACTTAAGAATTCAATTTCTTGCAAATACTTTCTCTCGATTATAGTAATCCATTCTCGCATTTGCATTTGTCAAAAGACGCCATGCTTGTTTGGCCGGGAGGGCCATGTTTAAATGTTGTATTCTCCTTAGCCCAATACCTCCAAACTCCCTTGGTTTGCAAACCCTATCCCAGGACACCAAGTGAAAGCGCCGCTTAGATTCGGAACCATCCATAGGAACCTCTTCTCGGATCTCTGTCTCAATTTTAGTGTAGACACTTGTAGGAGCTTTAAAAATAGAGAGAAAGTAGACAGGGATGCTTTGAATGGAAAACTTGGTGAGAACCGCCTTGCCGCCTTGAGATAACAAATTCCCTTTCCATCCAGCCAGCTTCCTCTGAATTCTTTCAATTACATTAGTCCACATGGAATCAGTAGGCTCTGCATGTAAATAAAGGAAGGCCTAGGTATGTGGATGGAAGAGTAGACACTGAGCATCCAAGAATCCTAGCAATCTTAATCTGCCTCTGAATGGGAGTGTTAAAGAAATAAATTTTACTCTTTGAAAAATTTACCTTTTGCCCCGAAGCATCCTCATATAGCTCTAGAATATGTTTTATGACCTTAGCCTCAAAAAGCGATGCAAGAGTTAACAACAAAGTATCATCCACAAACTGTTCATGTGTAACCGCTCGTGTTTGTGATGATGCTTTAATTCCTGAAATAAGACCAATATTACAGTGCACTTTGATTGTCCTCCCAAGGGCTTCGACCACAATGATAAACAACATGGGAGAGATAGGGTCACCTTGCCTTAGGCCCCTTTTACTTTGAAAGTATCCAGCAGGAGCACCATTAACAAGGACCGAAAACCAAGGTTTCATAAAACATCCTTCCAAAAGCTTGATCCATTCATGATGAAAACCAAATTTCTGAAGAATGGCAGAGACAAAACTCCAGTTTATGCGGTCATAAGCCTTGTTCATATCCAGCTTGAGAGCAAAAGCAGGTTTTTTAGTCTGGACTACCGAATGGAGGGCTTCATGAACTGTTATGACCCCATCAAGGATGGACCTTCCAGGGACTGAACTACCTTGACAAACATCAATAAACATAGGAAGGATCTTCCTCATTCTATTTGCAATTGCCTTGGTCAAAATTTTATAAACAACGTTACAAAGGCTAATAGGTCTAAAATCCATCATAGATCTAGGAGTAGGAATCTTTGGGATTAAAGCAATAAAAGTGGAGTTAAAACTTCTTGGAATATGCTTTGTGGACTGAAATTCCTTGATAGTAGCACATACATCAAAACCTACAATATCCCAAAAAGCCCGAAAAAATTGAGGTGAAAACCTGTCTGGACCTGGAGCTTTATTAGGGTTCATTGAGAAGAGGGCCTCTTTGATTTCTTCATCCGTGAAAGGCTTAATTAACTTCCCATTCAAGTCATCAAAAATTAAATGAGGAATATGGTAAAGCATTGATTCTCAAGCTAAGGCGGAACCGAAATGTTCTTCTCCTAAAAGATTCCGAAAATAGGAAACTCGCTTCATTTCTCGATTTCATTAGGACTAGAAAGGAGTGATCCATCATCTCTAACAAGTTCTTTAATTCTATTGTGGCTTCTGTTCCTTAAGGTAGATGCATGAAAAAATCTTGTATTGGCATCACCTTCTTTTAGCCAGATAGCTCTAGACTTTTGCCGCCAAAAAGTCTCCTCGCAGGCTAGAACATTATGGTACTCAGCAAGGGATTTCTTTTCATCCGCCTGTAGGGAAGGGTCTGGCAATCCCTCTTCAATTTTTTTATCAATAGTTGATAACCTTTCAGAGATGGCTTTCTTGTTTTCAAAAATATTTCCAAAAATTTCCTTATTCCAGATCCTTAGATTTTCTTTCACCACTTTAAGTTTCGTGCTAATCCGAATGAAGGCACCGCTCCGACAAGAATGCTGCCACCACTGATAAATTCTGTCTCTGAGATCAGGGTGGTGCATCCACATAGATTCAAACCTAAAAGGCCTTTTGAATTTTGGAGTCTCTTCAATTTCAAGTAAAATCGGGTTGTGGTCAGACCCAATGCGAGGCAAGGACAACAGATTTGCATCCCCAAAAGATTGTATTGCTTCCTCGTGACAAAAAAAACCTATCAAGCTTTTCCATTATAAGTTGATTTCCAAACCTCCTATTGCTCCAAGTAAATTTAGCATTTTTTAATTTGACATCCAATAAATTGTTGTTGTTGATGAAATCTTGAAAGTCCTCCATACTTCTTGCTGGAATTCCTACTCCCCCTTTTTTATCAGAGGGGTAAAGAGGGGTATATGACCCAAGACCAAATACCAGACAAAATCATCAAATGATTAGTGTCTTGATAACAACTAGCTCAATCAAGAAAACCTCACTGAAACTTTGTCAAATTCAATAACACACATCAAAATAATGAAACTCCAAATCTGGCAAAGCCATTTTATTTCTATACTAAAAACACAACCAAAAATATGATAAGCAATAACCAAACAAAAAAACATCAACAACATTACCAACTAATAAAATCAGCAAAATAACTAACTAACAAGCTCACAAAACAACAATCTACACAAAACATAAATTTGCAAAACCAAAATTACAAAGTTGATAAAGCAAGTGAATCCACTTCCTAAACTTGACAACATTGACAACATAACCAATAACAAAATACTTATGTACAAACACAAAAATAAGAAAACAAAATCCAAAAGACTATTTATAAAAATATATATTATGTACAAGACACTACAAAATTTTTGCCATCATTTCCCTGGATCCCAAATATGATTAGCACACTTTAGAAAACATATATGATTATATGCCTACCAAGTTTTATAAGAATCCAATAAAAATAATACTAGACCAAAAATAGAAATTCTCATTATGCCTATCTCATACCACTGATTTGATTCAAGTTGATAAGCAATTCCATGTTTAAAATTTGATTCATTAAACTTAAAATTGAAAACATGATTTTCTGTTATCCTTTGCTTATTCAAAAAGGTGTAAATTTCACAATTTGATTCATAATTTAGAAATAGGCTCCCCTTTTCAAATAGGATATTTTGCAAATAAGAACCTATTTCTAAAAATTTTAAATTCAAGTCACTTTCAAAGTTTTTAAAGCAATCACAATCATTCAAGAATTGACAAGCATCTAGGATATTTGGTATAAGAAGATCATTAAAAACTTGCACCCTAGATTCACTAGTTTATTGCTCATGAATTTGATTAAGCATTTCAAACATGTTTTCCTTCATTTCATTTATGGAAAAAAATTTATAAGTTGTCTCCAACTTCTTGTTTACAACATTTGACATTTCATCATTGATAGCATTAGCATCCAAAAACTTATCATGCAACCCATTACCTAAACATTTTGTAACCAACGAGAAAGATGAAGATTTTACCTGGTCATCTATACTCAACACATAATTATTAGAATTTACCAAGATTTGATGAGCATTTGTCACTTTTTCCTTTTCTTAATGGTCTCCATCATGATAACCTTGTAGTTCTTCATATTCATCAAATACCTGTTTGTTAAAGACACCAAAATTAGGTACCCAATTAAACATATTCCCATCCTTTTCAAACCACAAATCTAACTAATCACAAGATGTGTTAAATAATAAATTTTCTTGATCAACCACATGAGTTACTTTAGATAGATCAACATTTTCCTTTAGGTCATCACCAACATTAAATCCAAACCATTCATGTTTGTACTCAAATTTTTATTATTCACAGGTAAAAGATAGGACTTTACCTCATTCTCATTATTAACAAATGAGTCATAAGGAACATTTACCATTTCTTCATTTTCAATTTCAAAAAGGTGTTCAATAAATTAATCTTCAAAGTGATTCAATTTTGGAACCTTCTCTATTTTTGCAATTGGCATGTCATTTTATGATTGTGTAAGAATTGAGGAAACTTCTTTTGAAATAGAAGTTTCAACCTCTTGCATATCAAGTGAAATAGAAATTTTATCAATAGAAGTATGAGAAAAAAATGATTCACCATACATATCCCATCCATTATAATAATTATCTTCTAAAGGTAAGGGGTGATATTTTATCGTTGCTTTAGAAAACATGTGATTCTTTGACTGTAGAGGAGTTGTAGACTCTTCATATAAAATATAAATTTTAGCATCCTGCATATCATATGAAGAAAAATTCTTATCAGTAGGTATAAAAGAAAAACATTCATCATATCTTCCCCAGCCATTACAAAAATTATCTTCTATAGTTAAAGGGTGAGGTTCAACCATATCTTTTGTACAAACTTCAGATAGTTCTATAATTTCCTTTTCAAATTCACCTTTATCAATCACCTGAGATGAAGACCTATTGATTTCTTGTTGTATGAGTATTATAGGATCCTTAAGTGACACAAGGCTTTCAATTTCTTGCACATCATTTGAGATAAGAACTTTGTAAATTGTGAATAAAGTGAATAATTCTTCTTCATGATCTGAAATAACAAAATCATTATCTTTCTGAAGCACTTTGTGAAATTCCATATTTTCTTTCATACCATCTTTGGATTCATTTTCAGATTCATATTCTTCAATAAAGAATTCATCTTCAACTTCAAATAATTCATCCTCCTCAAGAAATAAGATTTTAGGATCAATCATTTGAACAATAATTGTCGAGGTATTATTTTTTTGTAATCCCTTGCAATATTCAATGAAATCACATCTATGATCATTCAATTCTTTAACTTTACCTGTTTGAACATCACACTCATTATCTTCCTTTATAAGCCCTATGTTTGGGCCTTTAGAATATTCTAAGCTTTATAATCCTTACTTCTTTTCATATAATATGAATAATTAATGTGTATGAATTCTAATTATAAAGTTTTGTACTTTATAATAAAAAAAATAGATTTCATATAACCTTTTAAACCAAATATTTATTTATTCCAATATTTGAAATAAATAAATAAAAATAATTATTATGTATGAATTCTAATTAAAAAAGTTTTGTACTTTATAATATGAAAATAAAAATTCACGTAATATTCATTAAAGTGATGCTTATTTATTTTCAAATATTTATTAAACTAAATATTTGAAGTAAATAAATTTAATCCTTTCAATAGTATACTTTGGAATTTATGATTTGAGATTGAAAATTTTAATAAATCAAACTTTCAAAAACATAAATAAATCTCAAATTATGGATTTTAAAATTTTATGATATTAAAATCAACAATCCATATAATATATGTCTCTGAAATTTATTTATCAAATATTTATTAACTTAAATACTTGACCTAAATAAATTTTACAACCCTGTCTATAAATTTGAATCTTTGAAATTCAGCTTAGGATTTAAAAAAAACAAATTCAATGAACTTTATAAACTTTGTGAAATTTAAAATCAAAATTTCATTGATTCCCTCATCTGTGAAATGTATTCACTCGAAATATTTATAGAATTAAATATTTGAGTGATAAATTCAAACTTTAACCTAGTTGTAAAATTTAAATATTTTATAAAATAAACTAGGTTTTATCTTAAATCTTAATGCCTCAAATAAATTAAAAATGTCTTAGGTAAAGAAATGAATTTAAATAAAAATTTCGAACAAATTTGCTACAACACATAAAAACACAACTTTGAAAACCAAACTCAGGTAAACTAGATTTTACACAATCCTACCACAAATTTGGTGTTATCTTCTATGGAAATTTTAATTAAAAAATTATATCAATCAACTTATAAATTAAAAACACCACAGTAGTGCTTGATTTTAATAAAAATTGAATTTGATACAAAATATTAGATCTTACAATGAATCCAACAAAGTCTCTATATTTATCTCTAGATGTAGCTTCCTCTGTAATTTGGTCTTCTATTTGGATCCTTTCAATCTTTTCCTCTTTTTCTCCAACTTGTCCAACCCTCTCTTTGGTTTCTAATTCTCCATTTATAACTTGAGAAATGTGTTCGTCTTGGTTAGTTTGCTTCGTTCCATCATTTTTTAAAAACGAAATCCTGAAAATGTAATATCAGTAAAGCTTTTTCAAAGGATTTAATATTTCTCCTCATTGGCATTCAAAAATTAAAGTTATAATCCTACCAATAATAAAAATATTAATTAGAATATAAAACATTTATAAAATAACATTCTTAAATATAATTAAATTATAAAGTTATAAAACTTTATAATTTAATTAATTTAAAACAAGTTTATAAAATAACCATGTAACATAAATGAAGACCAATGACGACTCTTTCGTGGCAGCAGAAAGGACAAACAAAAATTAATTAACTAATATGCAGCAAGAAATAAAATCTTTCAATTATTGAACCTTCTAACATTACAATGCAAATATATTGCATATTATATAGTGCATACGATAGAGAAAAGAAGGGAAGGTTGGAGAGAATAATGGAAGTGAGAGCGGCGGCAGCGGGAGGGATAAGGAGATGAGTGTGGAGGAAGATGGGCGTGTGGATGTGTGGGCGGAGACTGCTTTCCTTTCTGTGGTAGCTGTGGTTGCACCTGCTGAGCTACTACATCAGTGCCTTCAACATCACTGAATATTTGGGGCTTACCCCACTCTCCCCCTTCATCAAAAATCACATCCCTTGAAACCACTATCTTTCGAGTCGTAGGATTGTAGAGTCTATAACCCTTTGTGTTTTCACAATATCCTACAAAAATGCAAGCTTGACTCTTTGGATCCAACTTCTTTCTCAGCTCATCAGGGAATGTGAGCATATGTCAATGAACCAAATACTCGAAATACTTCACATTTGGTTTCTTATCATACCAGGCTTGGTAAGGTGTCTTTCATTTCAAACTTGAAGTAGGACTTCTGTTCAAGATGTGAACACTAGTCCTTGTTGCATCTCCCCAATATGCATTACTCAAATGCTTTGTCTGAAGCATTGATCTTGCCATCTCCACAATGGTGCGATTCTTTCTTTCGCTACACCATTACATTGTGGAGTGTAGGCGATTGTGAACTACCTCTTGATGCCATGATGTTTACAAAAATTCAAAACTGATTTGAGGAGTATTCTCCTCCTCTATCTGATCTAAGACATTTTACAGAATATCCACTCTCACTTTCAACTTTTGCTTTAAAATCAACAAAGCATGCAAATGCTTCATCCTTATGCTTTAAAAAGTATATCCAACACATTCTTGTGCAATCATCAATGAAAAGTAGGAAGTAAGAGTGATTACCTAGACTCTTGGTCTGCATCGGACCACAGATGTATGAATGTACCAACTGAAGAGGATAGTTGGCCCTCCATGCTTGTCCACAAGGAAATTTTGATCTGGCATGCTTGCCCAAGGCACACCCTTCACAGACTTCCTTATTGTCTTGAACTTTGGGAAGTCCAGTCACCATTGCTTGTGAAGTTAGCAATTTCAAACTTGCTGAATTCAAATGACCATATCTCAAGTGCCATAGGACACTTGGATTGGTAATAGCAACATTTGCTAACTTATTTCCTCCTAGCTGGCCAAACTTCAAAGGGAATAATCTATTTTTCGACATTGGCACTTGTGTAATGATTCTATTACTATTGTTTTTGTCAAAAATGGTGCATTTACCCTCATCAAAAATCAACTTATAATTCTTTTCAAGCATTTGACCAACACTTAAGAGATTGTGTTGAAGATGAGGAGTGTAATAGATATCACTTACATGCTTGATACCTTCTTTCATTGGAACCTCCATGGCTCCAATGCCTTCAACTGCCAATGACTTGTCATCTCCCAACCGGATGCTGGATTTGTATGAGGAGTCTAACTTAGCAAAGAGTTCTTCTTTGCCACTCATGTGATTTGAACACCCAGTGTCCAAATTCCATGTATCATTCAAATTTTGCTCTGTCTGACCATAAGAAAGAAAGAGATTTGAGGACTCTTCCTCTTCTCTAAAATTCCCAACCTATCGCTCTGTTCTTCTGCTTCCTTGCGAAGTCTTTGACCAACAATCACGAGCATAATGGCCAAGTTTGCCACAATTGTAGCAAACTTGTTTTGACTTGTCTCCTCCTTTTCCTTTGCCAGATTGTTTTCCTCTATATTGTTCATGTCCTCCTCTATTCTTATTTCCACCTCTTTTGGATGATCCTCCTCTGTTAGGAGTTCCCCCTCTTTGATTATTCCTGCCTCTGCCTCTTTGTTGTCCTCTTCCATGACCTCTACCTCTTCCTTCATGTGTGGCAAAAGCTTTCTCATCTCCTCCATAGCTGGTGGTAGGAGTTTCCTGTAACCTCTCTTCATGTGAGAGAAGTGAACCAGTTAATGCATCAAAAGACAATGTGGTTAAGTCTTTGGATTCTTCAATAATTATTGCAAGAATTCCATTTAGGAAGAAGTGTTCTCAACACTTTCTTTACCATCATCTCTGGCTTAATATCTTCCCCTAGTGTGACCATTTTGTCGACTACTGCTTTCACTCGCACACAGTAATCACCGACTCTTTCATTCTCTTGCATTTTGAGATTCTCAAAATCTCGTTTCAAGGTTTGCAGTTTTACCTGCTTCACTTGGTCACTTCCTCTATAGCTTTCTTTTAAGGCATTCCATGCATCTTGTGAAATTACATAAGATGCAACCCTAGGGAAGATAGTTTTATCTAAGGCAGCATGAATGTGATATAAGGCAAAAGCATTATTCTTTTGTGCTTCTTTTCTTGTCTTTTTATCAGCATTAGAAAATGCTTCCCATTCAGCAGTAGTTGGTTCTGTATAACCCTCTTCAACTACATCCCAAAGACCTTTACCTATCAACAAAGTCTTCATTTTTATAGACCAGTATTCATAGTCACTACCATTAAATTCAGGGATTGGTAGACTAGTGTTTGCAGCCATTGCTAAAAAACAAACTTTTACTAAGGCAAAATACAAAGCAGTACAAAATGATTTAATAATTTAAATCAAATCTCGCCTTCTTAGTACATTCATGTTCTGCTTCGGAACTGCTGCTAATGATGATGATCTCAGGTTTCACATCCTCTGGATCTGCTTCTGCTGCTTCCTCTTCGTCTTCCTCTTCTTCTTCTTCCTCTTCTACTACTTCTTCTTCTTCTTCCTCTTCCTCTTCTTCTACTTTCGCTGGTTCAGGTTCAGGCTCAGGAGAGCGCGGTGTATAGCCCTCACTCAATTCATCTGTTGGCACACCTGGTGTATAATTGGCACTAGTTTGTACGTCTGAAACAAATTGCACGGTCTCGAATTCTTCAATTCTCTGTTCGAAGATATTGTCTTCGAAATCTGCCTCGTATCCTGAATCCGGCTTCCTCAGGTGAGCAATCACCTGATTCTCCAACTGACAAAACACAGTATGAAGCCCGGATCGATGAACCCTTGCATCAAAGGATTCTGGCGTTTCTCTCTTCAAAATCGAAAGCAGTGCATTATAGCACCCCTCCGACCGGAACATCTAACATTTCACGGGCAGATTAATTCTCTTTTTTCAAAAAAACTTCTTCCAACAAGGTTTTAAAAATTTTCTAAAGTTTTAAAAAAAAAATTTAATAAATTTTTATATTTTATTTAAATTATCTTTTAAATTTATTATTAAAAAGATAAAATTAAATAAATATAAAATTGAAATTTATTAAATAATTTTAAAAACTTAAAAAAAAATAAAACCTTAAAAAAAAATGTTTAAAAATTTTACCTTGTCGCGGCTTGATCCCGCGACCTCGCGGATACAAGCGAGTTCTCCAACCGCTACACCACGCGGTGGCGCTGGCAACCAAAGGGAGCTCGTCCCTTTTATTTCCCCTAACGGCGCGATTTAAAAAACAAAAAAAAAATTGTTTATTGCCTCCGGTGAGAATCGACCTCCGGACCTCCACTGAGCAAGGCGTCCGCCCTAGCCACCTCCGCTAGGCGCCCGGACGAATACAAAGGGGAAACGCGGCCGTTAAATATTTAAACGGACTGCATTTTTTAAAAATATATATATATATATATATATATATATGTGGGTTTTATCCCACATACACTGCGCAAACGCGCAGGTGGCGTATATAACCCGGAAGACGCAGAAGGTATTCCGATTGCCTTCGGGCAATCGCAAGCGACTGATTTTGCCACCAAATTCTCCAATCGCCAATTGACACGTCAGCACGACACGTGCCAAAATTTTGGACCAATCACGCGCTGCCAATCGGACCGCCTCGTCAGCCAATCGGACGTCGCCACATCAGCTGCTGCCTTGATCCACGTGTCATCTCGTCAGCTCTGTTGTCGCCATGTGTCGCGTCCTCATGCCGCCACGTGTCACCTCGATCAACAATCTACCTCGGGATCTGAGCCAATCCTTCTCGTGATCCTCGTCCTTTGTGCCTGCCTCAGGAACCGTGCCCTGTAGGTCTAACCTCATGCCTCGGGATCCGTGTCCGACCTGGCACAGTCTCGGCCTCCGTGCTCTGATACCAGTAATGGACGCAGAAAAAGACAAACTCAAATTGTTTATCAAGGGGATAAGAAGGGAGAAGATAGGGGATAGAAAGGCACGGAGGGATAAGGAGGTTGGAGGGATAAGGGGAAGAGAGGAAAAGGAGGGATAAGGAGGGAATATAGGAGGAGAATAGGAGAGAAAATAGGATAGGGAGTTAGGAAATATTGCCGACAAGAAATTTCCGACAACCATAGGGAGAAGGAGGGAGAGAGAATATAGGAGGAGGTTAGGGGAAAATATTTTTAAAAGAATTTGCCGACAAAACTTAGCCAGCACAAACTAGGGGTTTTCACACTGGAGGCTAGAAACCAGATTTTTCTAAGCCTCTTTTGTGATGACCCTATTCACATTTGTAACAATAAAACAATAATAATAACATAACCAAGTAAACCTAAAAAAATATAACTATAAAATAAAACATAACACATACTAATATTTACCCACACAACATAACCATACGAGAACAAAGAAGAAACCCATGAATCACGAGATAACATCTGGCGTTGAAACCAAAACAACAATTACGAATATGGATTCTCAAAATCCAAGGATGAATGAAATCGACCACATATAGAGATGAATTTCAAATAACTTTCAAATTTCAAGTGGGTCCCCAAATTTTGGGGTCATTGTGAAGGAGTCACAACACCAATCAAGGAATCAAACAGGACAACTTGCAAGTTTGGTATGAGAATTTTCCCCAATGTATTCTTTTCCACATTGATGGAAATGGAAATCTTAATATATAACTGGTGGATATGGTTATTGTGGATCCTCTTGTCTGGGTGTGACACCTATGACATGGATACCAACATATATAATCAACTCCTAAAGACACCTTGAAGCATGCTGACTTGGACCACCAAATGGAAGCTTTGGGAAATCTAACTTCATAGGTCGAATGTCCCGTGCGAAGTAAACATCCAAGGAATAACTGCTTGTAAAATCAATAAATACCACCCCAGGTGGCATAAATATATAAGGAAATACAATGCCATTCAGTATAGTGAGTGTTTAAGTTCCAATGATCTCATAGGTTTCTACCTTCATATGAATAATGCTTCAATGAGAACCAATCATCATCATCCCAGGTGGAAAATTTTATTGGAAAAGCATAATTTTCTTTTTTAGTACATCCATAATTTTTTCAATGACCTCACAAGATTCTTTGTTGAGAACCTTTATTATGATCATCTTGGGGTTATTTGCACCACTCATTATCAACCCTTAGCCTAGTTCAACTCATATCGGTACTATGCTAGTAATACTTATTTGTTGACAATCACCTATAGTCTTTACATTGATCATTATACTCACCAATCCTTTAAAAAGACTAGTCATTATAATTCTAATGTCCTTTTTTCCAATGTTGTTTACTTCCCTTGTGTCAATCATTTTTTGGTAATGTTTTGAGGTTTTGTACCTTGTCCCCAGGTTTCTTGGTGACTTGTGAGACCTTGTTGGTCCTATTTAGTGAAGGTGTGTCCTTGATGACTTATTTATACTCCTTTGCATCCAAGGTTTCTCCCCTGTGGTCCTTTGTCCTAGTTTCAATGGTAATTTTTGAACATAAATCTCTATTCCTTGAGCCTGATGTTGAAGCTATCCTGGATTACCATGGTTATATTCCCTTCATCCATAAGTTTTATAAAGTTGATTCTGACATAAACCATGAATTCACTAGATCTTGGAATAAGCATTGTGTCACTATCAAGGACTTATCCTTTAAAATTACTAAGTAGCTTCTACCTAAGGTCACTGAATTACCCGATGATGATGATATAATCAAGCAATATAGCCATTCCTTGGCAGTTGAGACTATTTTTTAGCAAAAATATTGATAAGAAGAATGGTGGTGTTATTAGAAGTAGCCTTCCCTAGCCTTGAAATAGGAAACTCATATCCAGTATGCATTATTTCACTATGGATGAAATCAATGAGCCCCTGCAAAGCTTTCATCTAATGTTTGTGAATTTTTTTGTGACATTAATCACATTAACATCCTTGATTATCTTATCAGGTCTTTGTAGCTCAGTATGGAGAGTGTTAGGGAAGATTCATCTACCCACCCCAAGCACCAAGGTCTGTAACTCATATTATTTAAACATGTGTTCAAAAAGGAATCATAGAAAGCATTGTTAGTAGTTGAAGGATCTCTTCGTATTCTATTCGAAGTTGCTCCTAATGTAACCAACTTCAACCTCTTTGATGAATATGGTACCAAAGACTCACCCACTAAGGATAAAAGTAATAGTAAACCTATTCACCACTCTGTAAGAGTAAGAAGAAGACCCATTGTTGGGTGTATTTCATCATCCGATGACTCCATGAGAAAATCCCTAGATTATGGCTCTAAGAAATAGTCTCAGCCTACAATGGAGGTGCACAAAGTAACCAAACCAATTTTAGTGCTAACTTATATGTTGGAAAACACTCTTCTTTCCTTTAGTTACACTCTAACAATTGTCCAGCAAGCAAGAAATATGGCCCTATCCATCAAGGGTGAGACAGACCAAGATTGAATCGCATATTGAAGTAAGCCTATATGGCCTATCTAGATTTGTTTTTGCTTTTTGTTTATTCTAGGTTAGCCTTTGTTTGGTTGTTCATCCATGATCATATTTTTTTTTTTTGTTATGCTCACCTTAGCTTGGAGATAGTTGTGTTGTTTCCCTTCGGAGGGTTTTGTTTCTTTCTGAATATTTTATCCCTGGTAACATTTCTCTGATGCATAATTGTTAAAAGGTTAAGTGAACCTTTCAAAACCTCTTTTATCAACCAATACAAAAACATATTCTGCAACAAGATTCATATTTTACTTAAATTTCCATTTTGGTTATTTTCATCTTCGATAATATTTTTTTTTTGGTAAGTAAGAGAATATTATAATTAACACCGGGTTTTAACTGGTTGACCCAAAACCATTTTACAAAATAGGGTCCACTGACCAACTGGACAAAGGCCAAGCCCTAAAAGTTTAAATCGACAACAAAAATGGCCAAGACCTACTCTTCCATTAGAATACGACCAAACTAAACTATGGAAGCCTAATATTATGGCCATCAGAAAAGAAAGACGCAAAAAAGAACTAACAAAGACAAAAACTAATCATGCAAGCACCATGCAGAGTAGCTTGTGCCCATATAAAAATAATAGAATATGGTCAAAAAAAAAAAAAAAAAAAAAAAAAAAACATCCCATAGAATGGACAGCCAAGAGGCCAAGAAGTCTTCCTTGTAGTCCTCATCTAACTTCTTATCATCGTTCTTGCCATCATATTTAGATTTTGCCTTTGACTCCTTGTGCCCCTGGAACTCGCCGGCTATAAAACGAGAAGATTTAAGGAATCACACAAATCAACAGTCTGACCTGATGAGGCCAGACAGACTCTTCAACTGGTTGATACCGTTGGAGGCTGATGAAATTGTCATCTTCTCCAAGACTATTATGGTGGGGTCTGGTGCCTCATTGTCAGGGATCTCCAACACTTTGTTATTTCTTGCTAGGGCCTTTTTGCGACATCGAATCCAAACACACCTTGGGAAATACTTGAGGCCAAAGCAGATTTTTCCCATGCATGAATTTGTAGATAAAAAACCTATATCAGTGCCCCACCAGCTGCAAAAAACACTAGTCACATGAACAAAAAAAACAAATATGACAAAATCCATTATAAGGTTCAAATTTTTTTTTTTTTTTTTTTTTAAAATGCCCCCATTTTCTGTCATTGATCCACTTTGAGCCTTCCAATCTAAAGTTTTTCATTATCTATCACCATTGAGACTGCATGAGGAAGATTTTCAGTCCACGTGATCAAATTTGCTTGCTACAATGCCTTCATTTGCCGACCTATCACGTGCCATGTTTGCTTCCGGAAGGTATGCAAAATTATGGCCTCGGAGTCGGTCATGAATTAGAGCCCTTGCTTCATGGATGTAGTCATCAAATCTCCAAGGAGCTCTCTTAGTGTTCTTTAGAAGATTTATAATAATAAGAGAATCACCTTCCACCAACGGTTTCCCTGGATAATTCTCGCCACCTTGAGGCTCCTCCAAACCGCCCTTGCTTCACCCACATTGTTAGTTTGAGCTCCAAGATGTTCTCGCAAAAGCTACAAGCACCTCACCCTTGTGGTCTCTAAGTAAGCCACCAGCCCCGACTTCACCAGGGTTGCCCCTAGATGCCCCATCAAAATTTAACTTAATCCACCCTAGGGGGGGTGGGGTCCATGTGATCATGGTTCTAGGACAGACTTGAGGATGATTGAGGCCATCGGTGAGAGGTAAGTTTAATGACCGGCCTAATGAAGCTTCAAAAGGATTTGGAGGTCTAGATGTCTGCGGGAACTAAACAAGTATTCTCATTAGCATATGCTAAAATTTTTGACGAGATGAGAGGATGATCGAGAAACCTTATCCAAGAAGGCCCGACGATTCCTTTCCAACCATATCTGCCACAAGTAGTGATGAAGGCAGATCTTCCACATATACCTAAGACGCCTATTCAAAAATGGGGAAGGCCACTTCGGACAAATAAGTCAAAAATGGATTGAGGATGGACCCAATAAATATGAAACACTTGTAACGGACCTAACAAGATTGAGACAGAAAAATTACAATACGAAAACAAATGATCAATAGACTCCCACTCGGACATACAAAGATAACACCTATTAACAACAATCACACCTCTTTTTATTAACTTATCCATGGTGAGGATCTTATTTTGGATGGCCGTCCATGCAAAAAATCCAACCTTCGGAATAATGCTTTTGGGCCAAACTTCCAAGTGAGGGAAAGTAGGTTCATCATTATCAATAAGCATCGAGATAAGCGGTCTTGACGAGAAAATTCCCCATTGTCCGAAGCTTCCCGGATAAGTCGGTCCTCAAGAATGCCGGAAGGGAGTAAAGACTGTTTTAATTCATTCTCCAAGTATTATTGATGCCCCTGGTAGATCATTATTCATTATTGGCTTCCATACCCTTCTATTGTTTGACAAAGTAATAAAATCTGCAACTTTGGTACCAAAAACTTCAATTGTCCAAGCTCTAAGGGTTGAAATGATGGGGTTTGCGAAGAGGGGATAGTCCTTTAACCATTTGTGGTCCCAAAAATCAATGTTTCTTCCATTTCCCAGTTTCCAACGTAGCCCTTTGCTTAGCAAGTTTTTAGTTTGAAGGATTGATTTCCAAAAAATTGATCCCCTCGGAGGAAAGGAATAACTTAAGAATTCAATTTCTTGCAAATACTTTCTTCTGATTATAGTAATCCATTCTGCATTTGCATTTGTCAAAAGACGCCATGCTTGTTTGGCCAGGAGGGCCATGTTTAAATGTTGTATTCTCCTTAGCCCAATACCTCCAAACTCCCTTGGTTTGCAAACCCTATCCCAGGACACCAAGTGAAAGCGCCGCTTAGATTCGAGAACCAGTCCATAGGAACCTCTTCGGGATCTGTTCAATTTTAGTGTAGACACTTGTAGGAGCTTTAAAAATAGAGAGAAAGTAGACGAGGGATGCTTTGAATGGAAAACTTGGTGAGAACCGCCTTGCCGGCTTGAGATAACAAATTCCCTTTCCATCCAGCCCGACTTCCTCCGAATTCTTTCAATTACATTAGTCCACATGGAATCGGTAGCTCTGCCTGTAAAT
>JAQPPZ010008682.1:0-17484 GCA_028583015.1 Wollemia nobilis
CACGCGCATGGTAATCACCCCAGCGACACTCGGTCAGCTTTCATCAGGATTTATGCCTAACAATAGTTGACAATCGGGGAAATGGATGCAAAGCTAAGCCAAGGTGGTGATGAACCCACCGTTGGTCTTGCTCAAGGGCTGGGGTCTTACGACCAGCTCCTTGGTTTAAAGTTGTTGCGTGATGTGTGTGTGATTCCTTTTATTTGAAAAATGAAACATGCAACAACACTACTTTCTTTAAGCACGTAGAATTTGAAAGAAAATAGAAACAAAAAAGCAGAAAATAACAGGAACAGTTTAGAACCCCTACCTTTCTCTGCCCAAATCTGTTGTTTTCTGATCTTCAGCTATGAAAATTTGTAGACAAAAATTCGTCCCTTGGTGAGACGAATTACATAACAGAATTCGTCCCTCCCAGAGACGAATTTGAATTCGTCTCAGGCTCAGATGAATTTCAGTAAAGCAATCACCACAGTCAAGGACGAATAACAGTCAGAAAGAAAAAAGGTACCTGTCAAGCACAAAACACAAAAATTTGATTAGTTTCTGTGATCTTAAAAATAGGGGACAGAGTCCCACCGTGATCGCAACTGAAAGCACGAGATTCTGGGCGAAGGAAACACTACTTGCGATGCATTCAAAATCAAATACGCTTAAGTCCTAGAAATGTAGAATGCATGAAATGAAAGATACGCATTGAAATGAGATACAAGCAAATGGAGAAAACATAGCCCTTTTCATTAAACTCTCTTGATCTCTGTTACAAATATGCCTCCTTCCTTTTCAGGGGCTAGGAGCGTTAAAAGAATTTGATTACAATCAAGACTTGGTGTTCCTTTTCTCGCGTGCCCACACTTGATATGGGCGGGCCAAGACAATGCCGCCGCTGATGTTGATGAGTCCTTGACCTCTGCTACTCCTCCTACGAACAAATAAACAACGAAGATTTCAGTAGCACCTACTGCAAATAAAAAGTGTTTGTTCTCTAAAATTGCCAAAAGATGCATGTAAACATTCGTCTGAAACAGTGAGTAAAGTGAGTCCAAATAGCCTAAAAACCTGACAGAAGACAAAAAATATTACCAGAAGGCCATTGCCACTGAAACAGTCGGAAAATATGCCTTCAAATGGAATTCATCCCTGGGCAAGACGAATTCTGACTGCTATTCGTCCCTGGGTGGGACAAATTCTTCTGTGTTGGAAAAGCCGACCTGATGCTGCTCCAATGTTGAATCCTGAGACCTCTAAAACACCTAAAAACAGAGGGGTTATGTAATTGGGGCCATTTTGGGATGACCCAGATGGTCGGATTCTCCCAATTTGGCCTCTATCCTCGAGAATTTGATATCTTCGCTTGCAAGTTAGTATAACAACAAAGCGACAAAAAGCATAACAAAACCTGATCAAAATGTCATGAAATTGAAGCTATGAATTCACCAAATAAAATAACACAAAATGCAACATGGAGAAGTAATCTAGAATGCTTTTAGAATAAAACTTAGAAAGTGCGGGGGTGCCCAAGTGGGCCTCCCACCGTTGGCACTTGATTCCAGCGCCAATCCACTAGGGATGGGCCCAAAACCTCTTAGGATTGGGATGTATGTGAATTGGTGGTGTAAGGTGGTCAAATGTTGGATTTGGTTTGGATGCACACTTCCAAAAGCCACCCAATAACCTCCCTTGCAAAAGAGATTAGTGGATGTGAGAAGGTGAACCAAAAGGATGCAAGTGGGTATTCAATCGGACAGCACTTCGTTTCTTGAAATTGCCTCCAATCTGTCCTTTGGGTGAGAAAATTCTCACCTTTTATAGACCCATGGGGTCTCTTTTGAGAGGGAAGCATAATGCCATGTGTTGGTCATAGGTGCCATGTGGCAGAGAAGTCTTCCCATGAGGGAGGGGAGTCCTCCATGACTTGGGCTTTCATAACTGCCCTTGTGACAGTCCTCTAATGGCCTATCTGTCCACCAACACATGCGTGCGAGGCAGGAGTCATCAATCGATCGTCCTAGGCTGCCACTTGGTGCCATTATTCTTTTTGCTCGTTAAACTTGGAATTCGTCCTTGGGTGAGACGATTTCAGAATTCGTCCCTGGGTGAGACGAATCCTAGTTAGTATTCGTCCCTGGGTGAGACGAATACTGAGCAAAGTGTCTAAATGTACCAAATTGCCTCTTGACCTTACAAAATTGTTATGAAAGTGGTTAGGACCACTTTTTTACCTCTGAGGGCTGCCCTGGGGGCTATGTTTGTCAAAGCGATCAGTGTTTGCAGTCACATAATCAGATTGGTGCTGTTTTGGTGTCTATAGATTGGTGCCGAAAAAATGTCCCAAACGGTGGGCGTCCTGCCCCTGGGCGCTCCCCAAACTATCACAGTCCTATTCGCCCCACCCCGGGATGATTAGAAATATGTGATAGATTTCTCTAGTTTTTCTTTTGCATTTGATTCTAGATAGGTTAAATAGGTTACAGTTCAAATTTCATTTCATTCTGAGCAATTTTGACCAGGTTTTTGTCATTTCCCGCCTTCACTAACTTGCAGATGGCACCAGCAAAATCTGGGTCCTAGAGGCAAAATTGGAGAAATATGACCATCTGGGTCTTCCCAAAACACCCCCAATTAGCTAACCCCAACTTTTCAGGTCTTTTGGAGCTTCCTAAGTAGGACATTGAACAGGGTGCTTTCTGACAAATTGTCATAGTCCTATTCGTCCCACCCTGGAGCGAATACAAATCTGTGAGGAATTTCTAGACTGTTCTTTTTGCAGTGGTCTTCTGATAATATTTTTATGCTTCTGTCAAAATTTTAGGTCAATCAGAGGTCATTTGATAGTCGTTTTATTATTTTCATGCATACACTGACAGTAGGCCTTGGGAAATACATGTTTCATTCTGTCTGCAGGTGCTACTAATATTTTCTGTTTCTTTGAACGTAGGTTTCCAACAGTAGAGGAGCAGGAAAGAGCAAATAATCACATACACAAGCGGTGGCGACGTTTTGGTCCGCCCATCTTACATGTGGGCACGCGGAAGAAGGATTGTTATCCATGGATGTTGTGACGAGAAACACATTTGACGCTCCTATCCCCTAAAAAGGAAGGAGACGTATTGTAACACAATTTAAAAAGCGTATCAATAAAGATATTACCATATTTCATATTGCTTTTATCTTGTGTCAATTTGTATATGTTCTTTCTTGTTCTTTCTTGTGGCATATTCCTTTTTGTTTTCGTATCCTCGTGCTTTCAGTGGCGATCACGGTGGGACCTCTGTCCCTTGATTTTTAAGATTAAATTTCTGATTAAATTTGCTTGTTATTTTGATTATAGGTACCAATTTTTCCAACACTGGACTATTTCAGAGCAAAAATTTAGAGACATCTGACTTGGGTAGAGAAGAGGTAGAGGTCTTAAACACCTTTTGTCAATTCTTTGCTTTATGTTCTCTGGTTATTTGCTTGCATAGGAGAGTTTGAATGCTTGCGTGCTTCATTTATGCAACTTAAAAGGAACCCCACACACCACGTGGTAACTGAAACAACAAGGAGTTGGTCGTAAAACCCCAACCCTTGAGCAAGACCAAAGGTGGATTCCATCATCACTTTGGCTTGAGATATTGCATACATTACCCCGATCGCGATTGTTGCTAGACGTAAATCCTGACGAAAGCTGACCAAGTGTAGCGGGGGTGATTCCCAGTGCATGAGGATAAGTCTTCTATGGTAGGTGTCATAAACAGAGCGATCCCCCTTCCATACCGCCTATGTTCCACGTACCATCTGCTCTCACGTACCAATAGTTTCCCTCACGTAAGGGCGGGTATATAGAGAGGTTGGTATATCGGTCTGGCAATGGTATATCGAAGGGGCGACCATTTTTTGGGAGTCATAAGAGCCCTCATTTTTGCATTTAAACGTTCTTTCAAAAAGCTTTCAAAACAACATCAAAACACACTAAAACCAGATTTTAGGGCACACTTTTAAATCTTTAAACGAGATAACCACTGCATTGATTGTGTGTTTCCTTTCTGTTTAAGTGTAGCATAAAAAAATCCTAAAAGAGATAAAAATCTACTCATCTTTAGGAGCACATCACCATGGTGTTCACTCGTAGCCGAGCCCAATCACGGGCAAGCGCTGCAGAAAGTGCACCAAGGGGGACAAGTCGCCTCCGATATAGTCTTGAGGACTTGGTCATCCCGCCTTGGTGGCCTGACACACAAGAGAGTCCACATCATGCCATAATAGAACAAGACTATAGAGGCACCTCTTTGAGGGGCACCCCCACTCAGCATAGGTCCTTCCAAGAAGAGAACCTACATGTAGCACTTAATGTAGATAGGAGACCTCCCTTAGAAGCCCGTTATGGGTGGCCTAGTGATGAAGTGCTAGAGCAACAGAGGGTCCAAATGGAGGGGCCACAGGATTTTGTCATCCCTCCTCTACCTCGCATTACTGTTAGAAACACTAGACAGTGTCCAGAGTATCAAGCTTTCCAGGCAGGGCAAGACAATTCTGCCCGCACCTTTTATGCATATGAAAGAGAGGATGAGGAAGATTACCATGTTCCTCAAGAGCAGTACACAATGTGGGAGCGATGTACCTCCATGCCTACCATGTATCAAGATCACCCATCGAGGCTACAGCCTCGAGTTAATGCAGCTAACCTCGATAGAGGAAAGCAGCCCATAGAGGTCTCGGATCACCATGACCGAGGTAGACATATAGGAGAGGCATCTAGGCTTCCTAAACAAGAGACGATGGAACAAAGTGACTTGGCATTTGCCAAATAGGCCACCCGCCAAGCGCAAATCATGTAGCTTAGGCAAGATCAAGAATAGTTAGAGCATCTTTGTCGGCTTAACAAAGAGCGCATTCAGCGTCAGACAGCCGAATTGCTTCATAACAATGTGCCTGCGAAGGTTCCAAACCCTCGCGTGCACAAAGTAGAAGTGTATGAGAGGCATAACCCTTTGGTACGAGAGAGGTCCACGTGACCTTATCAAGTATTGCCTCCGAGACCTCCTAGACCTGAGCGGGAGGCCACTCCCCGAAACAATGATGGGCACCCTCCACGGGCACCTACCCATGTGAATAGGTCTCGGCCAGCCACTCCTCAAGAAGCTTATGAGGAATATGAACAAGAAGAAGAGAGGGCTGAAATGCTCTATCAAGGCAGAGGGGGTGCTACCCAACTACCTCTCAATAGGCCTCAAGCTCCCCGCAACCCACAATGGGAGCAAACTAAGGAGGAAGAAATTAAATCCTCTGATGCATATAAAGCGTTGTTAGAGCGCTTAGAGTCTATGGAGATCAAGACTTCTGGGCCCCAAAATCCCACTTTACGCCAACTCCGTAGTCATCCTGTGCATCCGTCAGTGTCGGCACCTCCATACCCGAAACACTTTAAGCTGCCCTAGTTGGCACTCTTTAGAGGGGAGGAGGACGCCCAAGAGCATGTGACTAGATTCTTGAGCCAGTGCTTTGGTATTCAGGACAATGATGCTTTGTTGTTGAGAACATTTATAACCACATTCGTAGGCCCTGCCTCGGATTGGTTCACCCAATTACCGAAACATAGCATCAATAACTTGGATCAGCTAGTGGACGCGTTCCTCGAACGCTTCACCTTCAACACTAAGAAAAAGGCATCATTGAGTGACCTAGCTAGCCTCAAGAAGTATGAGGAAGAGACCATGGTGGCATACGGGAACCGGTGGAGGACGTTGCTTTCGAAGCTGCCTTACCTCCCTCCCATGTCAGATCTGACCCAAATGTTCTCGAAAAGTTGTTTGAGATCAATCTCCATGCTATTGCAGCTGCAACAATATGCCAGTTTAGAGGAAGCTCTGGCGCAAGCCAGAGTCATTGAGGAGATTAAGATACAGGATGGCGAGATCGCCAAACCTAAGAAGAAAGAATGGACAAAGAACACTAAACCAGGGACCATGCAACCAAAACCTGCTACGGTTAATCAAGTTGCCATCAATGTCCCTAAGCCTGCACAAGCAACATAGCCTCAAAAGGCTAACTATCAGGTGGTGCCTCCTAACAACTATGAGAGAGAAAACCAAAGGCAGGAGCAAAATCAGTAGCGTCACCCTAGGCGACAATTTACTCCTTACACAGAGTCCAGGGACTCTTTGTTTGACCGCTTGTCAGCGGTGAATTTGATCAATCTTCCAGAGATTCAAACTATAGATCCCAATGCACCGAAGCCTAAAGGGTATAGAGAAGACTTGTACTCGTAGGTTCCATAGGCGTAAAGGACATGATCTTAATGCATGCTGGAAGTTCAAAGGTTTGGTACAAGATCTCATTGACAACAAGACATTGGCGGTGGACAACCCCGTAGCGCCAAACAACCAACATATGGGAGTATTCAGAGACCCCTTGCCTGCCCATGAGGCACCGAAAAAACCCCTTCAAGTTAATGAGGTGCAATAGAATTGCCCTATGCAAGGATATGTGGGGATGATAAGCATAGTGACTAGGAACAAGAAGTACCCAGGAGCTGCTCCCGTGGCAGCCACAAGAGAGGTTCCATCAACGTCACAAGCTCAACAACACCCTACGCAACTTCCCCCGCCTAGACCAGTGGCCATGATTTGAACTAGACTTACCCAAAGTCTAAGGACCACGTCGGCTAGGCTCTCCATATACGAGCTAATTCAACAATCAATGCCCCATCGGGAGGCTCTAATGGAGATTTTAAAAGCAATCGAGCTGCAGCCCCATGAAGCGAACTCGTTCAACAATTTTGTGGGGCATGTAAAACAATGTACAGAACCAGTCATCACCTTTAGAGAAGATGAATTGAAAATAGTGATTGGTGATGTGGCGGATCCACCCCTGCACGTTATCGCGTGGGTCAACGGGATTCCGTATAAGAGAGTGTTGGTGGACACTGGCGTCCAATAATATCATCACTACAGAAGCTCTGAAGCATTTGAAGTTGCCAGCATCTCATATCGTGGCTTCCACTTACACACTACGAGCATTCAACGATGCAATCTGCTCGACAGTTGGCACAATTGTCCTACCTATCCAAGTGGGACAAAAGACTATTCATACATTGTGCCATATCTTGGAAGGCGAGATGGCTTATAATATCCTGCTGGGCCGGCCTTGGATTCGGGACATGAAGTGTGTCCCTTCAATCGCTCATCAGTGCCTAAAGTATACATTTGAAGGACAGGTGCATGTAGTCCCAGTGGACTTGGAGCCTTTCAAATACTGCAATACAGTGCAATTCATGCCGCAATCGACCCTTCCATCAACACATTTGGATTTTTAGTTGAATCCATCTCAACAGGGTCCGATTCCGTGGGCATCTCCAGTGATTAATCCATCGAGTCCTCAGTCGGGTCCATCTTCTTCCGCCAGTCCTTCCACAATGATGCCACCTACGGTGGCCACATCCAAGGACAAGGGAAAGAAACCCTTAGAAGAAGAACCACCTCTAGTCTCAACCATCTCGACAGAAGAGATGCCTAGCAGAATGGAAGTCGAGACGCCTAGTTCACCCCACATGGAGTGGACTCAGGAAGGACTCCCATTCGCTTCCCCTCAACCACCAACGGTCACCGTTGAAATGGCCAGCATGGGCCTGGGGGAGTATCTAGTGAGGAACATTATAGCAACGCCCACACTCGAGTCCATGCAAGACATGGGGAGGCCTCGACTCCCCATCGGCTCAGTGGTTCCTTTAGGCTACCCACCCAATCAGACAAACTTTGTTTATGGGGGCCTGGATAATGGCGTTGAGATTTGTATGCAAGAAGATGAAGATGAAGAGCCCTTTGTTGAGGATGTCAACTATCTATCCAACCCTGATTTTGCTTTAAGATATCTAGGCCAATGCAATTGGCATGGATATGGGTTGGGTAGGTATGAGCAAGGAGTGCGTGTTCTTTGCCAACCGAGATATCAAATGTCGTATGACAAGTCAGGAGTAGGGTTCAACCACCCCTTGCCCCTAGACATCTTGGTGGAAAACATGCAAGGCCTAGGGATAGGCAACAAGGATGGGTTGGCATCAGGTCCATATGCCAATCCTAACACAAACTATACATTGGGAGATTATCTCCCATTGCTAACAACCAACCTTGTTGACCATAACAACCCTTTCCCTTCGGTCGAACAAGGAGAAAATTCAAGGACTCACCCACAAGAGGGATATGGACAAGACCAAGAAGGGTCTTCAGAGGATGAGTCGGAGTACGAGGTAGCCCCTTGGGATCCTTTCGAGTCTGATAGCAATCATTCGCAAGTATATCCCATGAATGATGATCAGGAAAGCTTCCTGACAATGTTCCCATTGGCTGCTCCATTTGAGCACATGCCACCTCAAGAGAATCAGGTCCCCCCGTAGAGAGCGGAACAACCTCGATGGGACCACATTAATTTGCTCGAACAAGATGAGCCTCATATGTCGCAAGCAGCTGTTGGAGCTAACGAAGGCTTTTGGATCTTCGACAGTGATTCGAAAGATGAAACTGAGATGGCCTATCTCAACCACATGCGACAAATGCAACAACGATACCCTTTGGACATAGATGACATGTTTGAACACTTACACATAGGTCCAAGGCATAGGTGGCACCTCAACCCGACGTAGTTATAGCAATTACTGCACCCGCCACTCTAGGTACACAGAGAGCATCTTTCGCCTGGAGACCCTATCAAACCATCAGTGCCTAGGGTGGACCCTATCTTCGTCTCCGTGCATAGGGCTGATCCATTTGTGCCAGTGCCCATAGAGCCAGATCCGGAGCACACAGATTGTCTAGGATGTCCGAGTTATAACACCCATGGTAATGGAGACCACAATCATTTCATCAACATGATCTCCATTGACCTAACCACCCCCATCCATGATCCAGCCGACCCGACATGGTCATTGTATCTAGATCTAGATGCTATCGACTGGGATCGCGTTGACACACCACCATCCCCATCAGAGTACTGGCCTTGCGGAGGAATGTTCCATTTCACCCCAGGATAGACTCAGGATGTCTTCCATGCTGAAGAGGAACCTGATGTTCCAAACGATGATCTAAATTCAGCAAACGATATCCATTTGATCCCAACTCCACACCAGTTGGAGGACGGGTCCCACATGTCGGTCGAGGAGACGACTGACGTAGACATCGGCTCAGATCCAGTGAATTTGCAAATCATCAAGCTGGGGGTAAGTCTATCCCCCGAAGAGCAAGCCGACTACATTGCCCTTCTCAAAGAGAAGAAGGAGGTTTTTGCATGGTCATACAAAGACATGCCGGGACTAGACCCATAGCTAGTCACGCATAATCTAACGCTTGATCCGACAATCAAGCCAGTAAAGCAAAAACTACGTAAGATGCACCCAACAGTGGCCTTAATGGTCAAAGATGAGTTACAAAAGCTGTTGGATGCACAGTTTGTCATCTGCATGGATTATCCGCCATGGTTGTCTAACATGGTTCCCATCAAGAAGCCCGATGGGAGGATTCGCATATGCACCGATTTTTGAGATCTAAACAAAGCGAGTCCTAAGGATGATTTTCCCTTGCCGAGCATCGACGCATTGGTAGACGCTACAGTGGGCCACGAAATGCTTTCCCTCATGGATGGTTTCTCAGGATACAATCAAATTCGTATCAATCCCGAGGACCAACTAAAAATGGCATTCACAACGCCTTGGGGGACATTTTGCTATAAGGTCATGCCTTTTGGCCTTAAAAATGCCGGTGCCACCTACCAACGTGCCATGACGTACATCTTCCATGATTACATGCACAAAACTTTGGAGGATTACATGGATGATTTGTTGGCCAAATCTCTTTTGCGCCCAGATCATCTCGATGACTTAAGCAAGATCCTCGATCGCCTCATGGAGCATAAGGTCAGACTAAACCCCAAGAAGTGCGTCTTTGGCATCACATCTGGAAAGCTCTTGGGTTACATAGTCTCTAAACGAGGAATCGAGGTAGACCCACACAAAGTCAAGGCAATCCTTGAAATGCTTCCCCCAACTACCATCAAGCAGCTCGAGAGTCTGCAGGGAAAGGTCGCGTCGATCAAGCGCTTCATAGCGCAGTTATCTGACAAGTGCCGACCCATGAATAAATTATTGCATAAGGGGGTCACATTTCATTGGGATGACGAGTGCCAGTCAGCCTTTGATGACATTAAACAATACTTGGCTTCACCGCCAGTATTGGCACCACCTAGACCAGGAGTGTCATTCTATTTATACATCTCAGCTACTGAGGTGGCACTGGGTGCCATGCTATCCCAAAAAAATGAACTTCACAAAGAACAGGCTACATACTATCTTAGCCGCACCTTGGTCAGTTATGAACTTAACTATGCATACGTTGAGAAGCTCTGCTTGGCAGTGGTGTTTGCTACCAAAAAGCTATGCCACTACATGCTCAGCAATACGACGTATGTTGTGTCTAAGGAGAATCCATTGCGATACATGATGAGTCATACTTATCATAGTAGCCGCACGGCGAAATGGATCATGTTGTTGATGGAGTTTGACATAGAGTTCATTGGACAGAAATCCATAAAAGGTCAAGTCATCGCCGATCAACTGGCAGAGGCTCCTCTTGAAGACGATCAGCCTCTGACCATAGAATTACCGGATGATGGGGTTTTTCATGTTTCAGAATCGCCAGATTTTGATGAGCCTCGAGTCACAAGCTGACATGACCCTATTCTTCGATGGTTCTAAATGTGAGCAAGGAGGTGGCATGGGAATTGTATTCTTCACTCCACAAGGGGCTCCAATGCCTCTGTCATTTAAATTAGACTTCCCGTGCACCAACAACAATGCAGAATACGAAGCCTTGCTCATAGGTCTTCAGACAGCAATCACCATGAACATTAAACGTTTAAACATCTTTGGTGATTCGTTGTTGATTGTCAATCAAGTCAAGGGGATATTCCAATGTAGATGTCCAGTTCTGCAGGCCTACAAAGCCCTTGTGGACAAATTCCTGGCACAACTTGAATGGTATGACATCGAGGCACTCCCTCGATCATCGAATCATTTTGCGGATACTATGGCCTCCTTGGGGTCATTAATCCCGCAAGACCCTTCTGGTGAAATGACAACCATTCAGGTTAAAACATTATCGCAATCCATGATGGAGCGTGCAAGCTCTGACCTAACGCCAGGAATCCACCTGATCCAGATTGAACCATCTTCGAGATAAGTTCTCTCGAATCCACGATTGTCTAACTCGAGCCAACTGGGGGTCCTTGTTCTCCCCGACCCCTCTTAATAGCAACACAACGCTATTTTTACAAGTTCTTTCCCGCTCAGCTTTTGCTAGGGATGGACTTCAAGAGGGATTGGTCGTTCATACTATCGAGGTTTTTGATCAGCAGGATTGGTACACACCCATTAGGGATTACCTCAAGCTAGGTAACCTCCCACTTGGATTGACACAAGCCACGAAAAGATCATTCAAACAGAAAGCGGCAAAGCATGTCTTGTTAGGAGACATTTTGTATCGTCGGAGCTATGAAGGAATCCTCCTCCATTGCTTGGACCAGCAAGAGTCCGCTTGGGCGATCACCCAAGCACACGATGGTACATGTGGTGGCCACTTCAACGGTATGGCCATCGCAAAGTGCATTCTTCGCATGGGCTATTATTGGCCATATTTAGAGCGAGATTGTTGTGCATATGTGAAGAAGTGCGTGAAGTGTCAACACCATGCTAATTTGACACACGTACCTTCTCAGGCCTTGCAGCCGATCCAATCGGCTTGGCCTTTTTCATAGTGGGGCTTCGACCTAATCGGAAAGATCTCCCCTGTGTCGTCTGGTCATCACACATTCATCATAACGGCCACAGAGTACTTCACCAAGTGGGTGGAAGCAATTTCGCTAACCTCTATGACTGGATCCCGCATTGCGGAGTTTATTTTGCATAACATCATATGTCATTTTGGTATTCCATCCAAGATCCTATCAGATAATGGGACATCATTCAAGAACAAATATGTGCATGCTTTGACCACAAAGTACAAAATTCAGCATAGTTTTTCAACACCCTATTATCCATAGGCAAATGGGCAAGCAGAGGCGTCAAACAAAATGCTAGTCACCATCCTCAAAAAGATAGTCGTAGACAATCATAAGGATTGGCACATTCAGATCCCGCTTGCCCTATGGGCTTATCGCACTAGCATTTGGATGCCCACTAGGACAACTCCATTTTTGTTGGTGTATGGCTCCGAGGCAGTCATGCCTCTTGAGTTGGAAATCCCTTCCCTGCGCATTTCAATGCAAGAGTTCATCGATGATGACACTGCGTGGCAGGCCCGGTTAGACCAACTGACGTTGCTCGATGAACGACGCGTTAATGCTCTCGAGCATTTGCGTATCTATCAAGAGCGACTTAAGAAAGCATACAACATGAAGGTCCACTTAAGGGAATTTTAGGTTGGTGACTTGGTCTTAAAAGAGAACCAACAGAATTCTAATTTGTCATCCCATCTAAGGGACAAGTTCATGGCAAACTGGTTAGGTCCTTATGTCATTGATAGTAGAATAGGACCTGGAACATACCGGCTTGCCTCTCTTGAAGGAATCAAGGAAACAGAACCCTTGAACATCAGTCATTTGAGGCCATTCCACATCTAGAGAGCCATAGTCCAACCAAATGCTCCAAGGATTCCCACAATCGCTTGGTCAACCCAAAAATGCCCCAAAGGTATCTATAAACCCTTTGGTCAACCCAAAATGCTCCAAGGATTCTCATAATCGCTTGGTCAACCCAAAATGCCCCAAAGGTATCTATAAACCCTTTGGTCAACCCAAAAGCTCCAAGGATTCTCATAATCACTTGGTCAACCCAAAAATGCTCCAAAGGTATCCATAAACCCTTTGGTCAACACCAAAAGCTCCAAGCATTACCATAACTGCTTGGTCAAAATAAATATTCAAAAACAAACAAAAACAATAAAATCATCAAAAATAACAAAAAAAATTGCATTTCAATTCCATGCATACTCATAAAAATCAAAATACAAAAATATAGGTTGCATTAGGCATCGCATCCATACATTGCATATTTGCTAGGTCATACAAGTCAAAAGCACCATAGACTGTCATTACTTGGCAAATTCCATCATTTTCCACATCAAATCCATTTTCATAAACGCATACATCCAGAATAACACCATCGCCATTTTTAGCATAGTCAGTTGTCTCCTAATGTATATAGGGTTTTCGTCATTCAGCTGTCTTTAAATTTCTAGCCAAAACTGTACAAAGTTAAACGAATTTTACATGGGAAAGTTTTACTTGGATCACGCCTTGTTACGTAGCATCCCAACACAAATTAAAACACATAAAATAATTCCTAAGTTGTGTGAATGCAAGAGAAACCTACAAAGCAGTCTAGGGTACCATAGGTGAAAGATTAGCCTATTCATCCCCCTGTGCGAATGGTTCCAGAATGCTGAGAATTGACAAAAGGATGAGCTCTTCCCTATCCATTCCCCATAATAAATAGTGGTTTTCACCACTCCCACAAATCCCAATCATAGTTGGTCCCCAAAGTTGTAAGGATTCATACTACACGTCCCTGCCAAGGATGGGTAGTCATCCCCAAGACCTAAAAGGATCAATGCCATTCAAAAACAAAATTCCAACAAACCATCATCACAACCATCTCCACTCACCTTTGGTCTCAAAGTTGTAAGGATTCGTACTACACGTCCCTACAGGATGGGTAGTCATCCCCAAGGCCTAAAAGATCAATGCCCTTACTTCATAATCTCCATCATCCCCTTGGTTCCCAAAGTCGTAAGGATTCATACTACACGTCCCTGAACAGGATGGGTAGTCATCCCCAAGGCCAACAGGATCAAGGCCATTCACAAGCTCAACCTTACAAAGCTCAAAATACAAAATCAAATAACAATGGTTATCACCACTATTCAAAATCCTTGCTCAAAAAGAAAAACAAAGAGAAAAATAAATAGTGATTTTCATCACTATATAGACGAGCAAGTATCCCAAACCATTGAGCAAACACACAACCTGAACTTGAATCCCTGGAATTCTCAACATTCGAAAACCATCTAGGTGATCCTCATTACAGGTTTGGTGGATAGCCTACCTGGCAATGGTGGTATCCTAACCGCATGACGATATGTCTGTCACATTAGCTTTGCATGTGCGTAGACCAATGTTTGCATGTGGATGAGCTAGCTTATGGTACCTTAGATTGTCCCATGGATTAATCTTGCTAAATACAACAATGGAGTTAGTGGAGCTAATTAGGTGATCCTCAGTACAGGTTTGGTTGATAGCCTATCTAGCACTGGCGGTATCCTGACAAATACCACATAAATGAACTCAATTGCACACACAGGGATGTGAAATAACTTGGTTAAATTCAAGTCGGATTTATACCTTGTTCAAAAGTCTTGCGAGATAAATGTACAGTCTTGGCTAGTTAGTTAAAATATCTGAATCTCAGAAAAGCTTAACTACATTTTAAAACAACTATCACATTTCATTCCGTACATCACCATCAAAAAATATGCAAAATACAAAAACAAAGTTTTCACATGCAAAGTCATTCCACAAAGTCATCCCATTAGTACAACAAGTCAGTCAAATCTTGCACAGTCTATGGTGCCATCGACAAGTTATCAACAACTCATTTCATTCATTCCATATGCATACATCATACAAATTAGAAACATCGCATTCATAATCGCATATGCATACATCAATGTAAAAACATGTACATAAAAACAAACCAAAAAAAATGCACAAAAATGCACCAAAACAAGCCCTAAAAGTGTCCGATAAGAGTGCTTTTGCACTTGACATTTCGGGCATGCAAAATAGATGTCGGGGTCACAAATCCTCACTATCCTATTCCCTAAGAAGGCTACCATAGCCGGACCACTCCACGGGAAGACGGATTTTTGAGAATTTCATCCCCAAACGGCGTCACCAAAACGGGTCAAAACCCATCCAAAAATAGCAATAACATTGCCGAACGAAGGCGCTTTTGCGCCTGACATTCTTGGCATCCAAAATAGACATTGGGGTTACAAATTGTCACTATCCTACTCCCTAAGAAGGCTACCATAGCCGGACCGCTCCACGGGAGGACGAATTTTTGTCAATTTTAGCTCCAAAATGCATCACAAAAAGGGTTAAAACCCACCAAAAATAGGTCAGAATGTTCGAAAACTGCTTTCGCATTCAATGGTAAACAACTGAAGGCACCCTTACCTAAGTCATCTTGGGTCAAGTGACTCATCGCTTTTCTCATGTCGGTCATTCCCTCATCGATTCGTCGCTTGAGGGGGTAGTCACACTTAGTCGCCAATCAACAACAATATACCCAATCATGGAAATGACACGCATTCAAAGGATCATTGACAAAGACAATCGCGCCCCTGCTTGGGGCAGCAAACAAGCAATTATCACAAGCTGATCAAACACTTGGCATTCATGAATCATGAACTCAAGGTTCCCATAGACAAAAGGTTGCGCCCTTTGCCTATTCATGACTGATCAATGTCCAAGCTCAAGTAACACCTCACCGAACAAGGTTAACACTTGAATTAAGTTCCTTAGCTCGTCAGAAGCAAGGATTCAAGAATGCATGCCCTTTCCATACTTGGGGCATCAAGAGTTGGTTAGGTTACTGAGAAACCCTAATCATTAGTGCTTTGGTTATCTATTTTTGCTCGACGTTGTGCCTTGCACAGCGCTTCCCAAAAAGGGGCATCTGTAGACACCAAAACAACACCAATCCGATTATGTGACAACAAGCGCTGATCGCATTGACACACACAGCCCCTAGGGCAGCCCCCAGAGGTTAAACAGTGGTCCTAACCACTTCCAAAAGCAGTTTTAGAGGTCAGAGGTCAATTTGGCACCTTTTTGGCACCTTGCTCTCTGCTCGTCCCACCCAGGGATGAATACAAACTGGCATTCGTCCCACCCAGGGACGAATAGCAGCATTCGCCCCAGGGTGAGGCGAATAGCAAGTTTGATTGGCAAAAAGTCAAACCTCGGTAACTCCGCCAGTTAACTGAGGCTTCAGGCCATGCAATTGCGAGGAATAGCTTTTATTCAAGAAGAGAGACTTCAGTGATGAGTGTCTTTATTTTAGAAACCTCATGCAAGGAGATTTTTAATCAGGGAGTTAGCTTTTCTCTGAAAATAGGAAAGTTAACTCAAGTGGCGCCCTCGCATGCGCAATTCAAACAAGGAGACCCTAAGGTCTATAAATTGGTGAGTTTTCTCACCCAAAAGATATATAGAGAAGGAGCATTTGAGCAACGAAGTGCTGCCAATTTACATACCTACTTGCGATTTGTGCTTTTACATCCTTAATCTCTCATTCGAAAGGGAGGTTATTGGGTGACTATTGGAAGCGCGAATCCGGACCCAAAACCCAATTTTTGGCCACAACTATCCACAAAATTTGTCGACAACACCCCATAACCAGTTTTGGACCCATCCCAAGTGGATTGGTGCCGAAACAGTGTCCCAAACGGTGGGCGTCCTGCCCCCGGGCGCTCCCCAAACTGTCACAGTCCTATTCGCCCCACCCCGGGATGATTAGAAATATGTGATATATTTCTCTAGTTTTTCTTTTGCATTTGATTCTAGATATGTTAAATAGGTTACAGTTCAAATTTCATTTCATTCTGAGCAATTTTGACCAGGTTTTTGTTATTTCCCGCCTTCACTAACTTGCAGATGGCACCAGCAAAATCTGGGTCCTAGAGGCAAAATTGGAGAAATCTGACCATCTGGGTCTTCCCAAAACACCCCCAATTAGCTAACCCCAACTTTGCAGGTCTTTTGGAGCTTCCTAAGTAGGACATTGAAGAGGGTGCTTTCTGACAAATTGTTGTAGTCCTATTCGTCCCACCCTGGAGCGAATACAAATCTGTGAGGAATTTCTAGACTGTTCTTTTTGCAGTGGTCTTCTGATAATATTTTTATGCTTCTGTCAAAATTTTAGGTCAATCAGAGGTCATTTGATAGTCGTTTTATTATTTTCATGCATACACTGACAGTAGGCCTTGGGAAATACATGTTTCATTTTGTCTGCAGGTGCTACTAATATTTTTTGTTTCTTTGAACGCAGGTTTCCGATAGTAGAGGAGCAGGAAAGAGCAAAGAATCACATACCTAAAGCGGCGGTGACGTTTTGGTCCGCCCATCTTACATGTGGGCACGCGGAAGAAGGATTGTTATCCATGGATGTTGTGACGAGAAACACATTTGACGCTCCTATCCCCTAAAAAGGAAGGAGACGTATTGTAACACAATTTACAAAGCGTATCAATAAAGAGATTACCATATTTCATATTGCTTTTATCTTGTGTCAATTTGTATATGTTCTTTCTTGTTCTTTCTTGTGGCATATTCCTTTTTGTTTTCGTATCCTCGTGCTTTCAAAATGATTAGATTGTATTAGCAAATTAGATTTTT
>JAQPPZ010008684.1:0-19540 GCA_028583015.1 Wollemia nobilis
ACTTTTTCATTCTGACAGCGACGGAGCGACATGTCGTGATATCGTGACAACTTTTCATTTTTGCCAGTGACAGAGCGACATGTCTCGATATCGTGATGTTTTTCTGTTTTTCGACAGCGGTGGCGCGACAGGTCGCGATTTCGTGACAGGTCACGATTTCGCGACATTTTCCTCACTTGTTCATTTTTTTACCTCTTTTCCTCATCTTTAGCATCTGGGTCACTGATATTTTTCTCTTCAAGCCTGCAAAAAAGGTGGGTCCCCAATTTTGGGGTGTGTTGTGGATCAACCACAACACCTCATTTGGTTGTTAGGGTAGTTAGTTATCTACCTAAGTTAATATATTCGTTAATATCTATATATTAATGAATATCATTATGTTAGCAATATTTAGTTAGTTGTTACCTATTTCTATGGGCTAACTATAGTCTAAGCTTTGTATTTAAATAGTCCTTTTGATTAATATATTACTATCGCACATTTGGTCAATATGGTATCAGAGCCATATGTGCTCTCGGCTCATTCATAGCCAGAGAGCGAGCACACTTGCATAGCGAGCACACTTGCATGGGCTGAGCGGGTAGTGGAGGATCTGGCGACCTAAGTTGACCTAGGGTGAATAGTCGGATCAAAATCCTATTATTTTGTAGCTGTTTCATGTCTTTGCAATAACACAATTTCACTTTTGCAGCGAAGGATTGGCCCATAGCAGAACTGCTGAACGCCTAGAAGACGAATTCCAAGCCACAACAGATTGGAGCCTGAAGGATTGAATGGACATAGCGCAGCCGCTACACAGCTTCGAGGAGAAATATCGACGCGAAGAAAAAGTTCACCAAATCACCATCTGAATTGCAGCTATTTGTAGGTTCGTCCATGCAGGGAGCTGATGTCAAGGTGTCAACACAAAAATTTTCCTCTGTTTCCTCGACGGCAATTCAATAGTGATCGTTGACGATTTGCAGCAGGCGTAGTGCAAATGAGGGTGGTGCAATCCAATTGCAGATCCAATTGGAGCAATAGAACACAGGCAGGCTGTGTTGTTTAGATCTCAACACAACGACGATGGGCGAAAGTGATAGACGGAGGAATAGTTTGGATGAATATCTATTGCAGTTGGCGATGTTTTTCTAGACAAAACTTTGAAGGGAGCCAGTTATCGTTGTTTGATCAGATAGCATAGATGGAGAATTAAAAAAAAAACATTCATTGATTGTCGTCACCAGAGAGAGGCCACCCACATAGAAGTTTAGGGAGGTTGAGGTAGAACCTCCCTGAGCAGCGCCACTGGAGGTAAACTTCGCCTCCCCGAGTAGCGCCGCCCAGCGGAATAGCGTAACGGGCCCAGCGGAGAGATCGTTATCAGTTTTTTTTTTTTTCATTGATTTTTGCACAACCGTAGCATGGACGGATCATGAATTTTGTGTTTTTGAAAGTTCTGCTCGCCATCATAGCATAACACAATAGGCACCATCCGGCTTGGTACGTAGTGCCACCGCCCAACGGAGAAGAGGTCATCGGAGAAGATGCCATGCTACCCAGCGGAAGCACTACGTGGTGACAGACGATTGGGCCTGCCCAACATTTAATAAGGAGATCTCCTTTAATACTCGTTGAAGTCGGTGGCTCGGTTGGTCGGCCGCTGTCGGTAAGGCACAGAAGGTCGAGGGATCGACTCCCTCCGACACCCTCGCGCCTTGTTCAAGGTAATTTTTTTTTTGTTAAGTTTGTTTGTTAATTTTTTTTCTTTTAATATGTTTTTATTTTTTCCTTAGTTTAATTATTTTTTTTAGAAAAGTTATTTTAAATAAAAATAAATATTTGAAATAATATTTTTTTGAAAAAATGATTTAATTAAACTTTAGAAGAAGTTTTAAAAACATTAAGGAGGAAAATTTTTTCAAAACTTAACAAGGGGGTATTTTTTTTTCTCTCCACCATCAAAGCAGTTAAAGAGGCAAAAATTATCCTACCTCCAAACCTGTTTTTTAGACTTCATAAAAAGCAATTTTTTTGTTTGAAGTACTTCACACAGGGGGGATTTTTTTTTGGGTGATATTTTGTGCTAATTTGCCTAAGAGGCAAGCTTTGTAAGAGGGGATAAATTTTGCAAACCCAAGGGGGGAAAAGCCTTCTGGAGCGCCCATTTTGCACTTCCAAAAAATTTTGGACTCCCCGTCACGATTCAATATTTAACGATCTCCTCTCATGAAGTTAGCCGACAAGTCTCTTAAAAGCATCTTTTTGATATGACTTAACAATGAATCATTAGAAGCTCTCCTAGTACTCCTTAAGAGACTCATCTTCTTTCTATGTCATGCTCAGGACCTCCTATGTGGAGTCTCTTTCTCTCTTGAAGTCTTGATATTACTCTAAAAAGAGCCTCTTCATTTGATCCCATGTAGAAATGTGTTTGTCTCCCAGACCGATGAACCACCACAGAGATGCATCACCTAATTTGGAAGAAAAGAGAACTTCAGATTCTGCGTATCATATTTGTAGCCCACAGACCTACAAAAACATCAAAATTAAATAAAAATAGGTCAGGGTCCTTGGTTGGGTATCCTCTGAAGGTAGGAAGGTGAACATGGGATATATTTTTCATTTTGATTTCTCCTACTCCTTCCTCAATTGGGAAACTAAAGCTAGATGAAGCCTCTTCGTCGACCATTTTTTTAGGAAATGTGGTCTCTAATGTAGTTCTTATGGCCTCATGGTCATTTAAAACTTTTTGAGTTAGGGCTATGAAATCGGCTGGTGTTATCGTTTGATCCTCTACAACTTTCCACAATAGGGCTTCCTCTAAGGGTGTCCTCTTAAATAACGAGTTTACAATGGTTTGTTCTTCCCCAGGTTGGTGGGATGAGGAAGCACTTTACACAAAGTGAGGATTCTCACTCTAGTGGACTACTGGTGACAAGTCTGGGAATCTAATTCAAATTTAGAGTGTTTGACTAACTTAGATTTTGGTGGACTATGATTTACAAAATGATTGTCAGGTCCTCTTTTTCTCGAGGAACTCATACAAAGTTAGACAAAAGGTTTTTAGGTATTGCAATTTATCTAGTAGAGGTGCTTCCTCGATAATGATGCCAAAATTTTGCAGGCCAAACACAGGTTAATTTTGTTTCTATTTTGTCATTGCCCGTGCATTTTAATTGTCAACGTAGGGAGCTTCGTAAACTTTAGAAGTGTCTCATATAAGATCACTACAAAACCCACTTTGATATGAGTCTGACTAATTCTATCATTGGGGGGTTTAAAATATCAATAGTGATTCATCCACACCACAATAATTTACATATGAATAATTAAATCCTTGAGGTATCGCTCCAAATTTTTTGCATCCTTACCTTCAGGCTATAGGATCCACGTCTGGAAGGGGGATGTGAAAAGGATGGGAAAATACCTCAAACTGAGAGGCCATTTGAAGGTCCCGCCTCTCAAGGGAGGGGTATAAGGGTGAATTTTCGACGGATGGTGGGTTCACTAGGAAACTCTTGGATGGCAGTTTCCACGCCTAGGTTGACAGTGAGTTTGATGTGTTTATTTTGCGCTTTAATCATTCAACTCCTAGGTTTGGCCAAGATGAATCTAAACTATTCTATATGCCAATGCTGATTTAAATGAATACAAAAAATAGGAATGAATGTTAATCATAGAGAATATGCTAGCTAAAATGTATCATACTTGATTTCGGATGTCTGATGAAGATTTTGAGTTTTGTAGCAGTCCAAGATCACCTCAATTCATACATAATCGTCTAATATTTCACAGGATCATCTCAAATCACAGAAGGTCATCTGAGATAAGATAGAATCATCTGAAATCTAACAAATTCGTCAGACAAATTCGTAAGAAACCTGCAATCACAAAAATAGATACAAAATACCCAAGATGCAACTACAGAAGTGAAGGGAAATGATAGAAATAACTATAAATTTGTCTAAATGATAGATCCAAATGGCAATTAAAGAGGAAAAGCATCAGCTTCATAATTTATTTTGATTTTATCATGCATTTATATTAGATGAGGTGAACTCCAAGATGCATAAGTATAATAATTTAAGACAGTGCAGGAATACAATAGGAAAGTGCAGAAAAGCTAAGGAAATGCAAACTCTAGGTTTTGATTGCCCCCAATCTGGACTACAGTCAGGATCACCTCCAATCGTACGAGATCGTCTATGCTCCTCGACAAGATCGTCCGAAATCATCCGAGATCATTTGCAACGATCCGAGCTAGCTTCGACTGAAAAACAGTAGAGTTCCTGCAAGAAAATACAAAATACAGAATACAGACAGTAGTGCGAGGATGCTTTAGTGAATAAGGAACTAAATCTACAGGGAAATTCATCAACTAAGGTTTTTAGGGGGATAAACTAGAAAAATTCTAGTTTATATAGGATTAGAAAGAGGTTAGGAGGTTGGGGATCATCCAAATCTGGGAGATCTCCAATAGGGAAATCTCCAACTGCACAGACACATTTTTGCCCAAGTTGGAGAGGCTGTTGAAACAAAAGCCAATTATGAAAATTTAGTTTTGGGACGAAATCGTCTAGATGTTATGTTCCAAATGAATTCGTCAGATAGGGGACGATTTCGTCTAATCTGCGACGATATCGTCCAATAGTCAAAACAAATCCTAAAAATGGCACAAAAAATGGGGAAAGCGGGTAACAAGCAATTTTGGAGCGGTTTTGGGGTTAAAATGCAAATATTTATCTTTTATATTTTACTAAGGTTTTAACCGTGCCAATTTTAGGGTGCTACATTTTGCCCCCTCTTTAGCGAATTTTTCAAAGAAAATGCGTTAAAGACGAGTTTTTCCCATTTTACAAGAAAGCAAAAATATACTCAATTTTTTAGACAACGATTCTTGGTCGAATCGTACGAATGCTGACTATGGTGCCCCTCCGTGTTTTTACCCAAATCGAACATTTGAGGTAAAAACGTGGAAAAGCAAAATTAAAATGTTGATTTTTAAATAAAATTAAGAAAATAGGGTAAAACCCTAATTCATTTTTACTGTTCATTTTTACTGTTCCAGAGCTCTGCAGAGAGAAAAATGGTGGAGACAGCGCACAGAGCGATAGAGGTCCGGTGCAGGCTATGGGTAAGGATATAATCCTAGTAGATTAGGTTTTAATTAAATTTGTGCAATCTATGGATTTAAATTTTGATTGTTTGGGGCATCACGACCGTTTTTAGGCCGTCGACGACGTCGAGACGAAATCATCCCGATTTCGCCTAAATTGACTCTAAATCGTCAATTTTGTCTGAGGGAAAAATCGACGAACTAGGGACGATCTAGTTCAACAAGGGGTGATCCCAAGTTGCGAAATCAGAGACGATTTCAGCCTAACAAAGGACAATTTTGCCCAATTTGGGATGATATAATCCAATGGTGGACGATATCATCCTTAACTTGATTTTAAAATGTGTTTAGTTTGATTTTAATGATTGATTTATTAATGAATTTTATTGTTTTATTATTTGTTTTGCAGAAAGGATTAATAAAGAGCCAAAAATGGAAATACGGTGGGCTGAGAGACGACCTGGCCGCTCTCGACCAGGAAGAGCATGACCAAATATCACGGGTTGGTCTACAGCATGTGGCAGAGATGCCACAAGTATCGACTGACATGGGGCTACTGACAGCCCTAGCAAAGAGGTGGTATCCGGGGTCGTCCTGCTTTTGGTTATCGATAGGGGAGATGGTTCCCACACTAGAGGACGTATGGAGGATCATGAGAATCCCCATACAAGGACGGTTGATGATGCCTATGGCCAATTAGGGCCAGGCAATGATGAGACTCATTGGAGACCTGAGCTTCGCTCTAGAGAAGGGCATAGTGAACATCGAGTCTCTATGGCAGATGCCTGGGGCATATAGGTTGACTCAAGTTTTGGCAGGAGTGGTCGATGGCTTACTGTTGTGCCATTAGAGTGGATGCAGACTACCATGGGTGCTCTTAGATAGTTTGTGACATGAGAGACCACAGGTACAGGTTTGCATGGGGCAGCTTTGTACTTTATCGCTTGTATAGGATCCTGTATGGGGTCATATACAAGGGAGGTCGATGTTTAGTCTTGACATCGCTTCTACAAGTTTGGAGCTGGGAGCACATTACAGTGCGAAGTTCGGTAGGGCTTCCATTGATAGGGGTTGACTAGGAGAGGCCTCGAGTTTTCTATTGGTGGCTATAGAGGGGGTCACAGCGGTGGATAGATCTATCGATGTCACGAAGGTTGCTAGACGACCTCATCCTAGACCAGATCACCTGGAGGCCATGGCGAGAGCACCCTAGGTGGGAAAAGGATGGGCAAGAGCTAGCTCGCATCAAGCGAGTCTGTTGGCTAAGGATGGAGCGGGGAGAGGTAGAGCTCCACCACTACAATTGGGTACTATGACATTTTGGTCTACAGTAGGGGATCCCTTCTCTCAGGGATTACGAGTACTCCTGGACTATTCAGGATAGTACTACACTAAGCGAGGCTCTAGATATGCAATGATTCTAGAGTCAAGATGCGAACGATGCCCCCATCCATCCAGTGGATGGTGACAACGTAGGGGTTGTAGATGACTACGATTCCTGGTATGCAGGCATTCACCCTCCTTGAATGATGAAGGCACAGGGTCCAGTGCATGCCGTGGTGCACCGGATGGGTAGGCGACACCAAGATGCTATTGAGGTAGTGCGAGGTCACGGCAAGAGAGAGCAGTGGCAGTCCCCATAGGAGAGATGCTAACGGATGGGTCAGGCTCCACAAAGGCCATGGGAGATAGGGCGAAGGGAGGAGAGACTCCCTTCAAAGTAGGGGGGAGACCACCATTGCATGATAAGGGCAAGAGTGTCGACGTAGGGGAGAGCAGTGAGACAGTGGCTCTCTGGGCTGAGGCTGCCCACCTCTGAGCTCAGGTGCAGTCATTGTAAGATGAGGCTACTCAGCTTAGGGTTTAAGTACAGACACTGTAGGATGAGACTACACGGCTCAGGGCTCAAAGCGGAGGGGCAAGCAGGGATGAGCTAGTGTGGTCTATGATGCAGACCACATTCTACCAGGGGGTATACTTCCAGTTGGTTCTAGAGGGCTAGAGGGTACAGCTGCCAGAAAATATTATGAAACCAATCAGGATGGGATCGACAAGGACATCCTCACGATCGACGACGAGGACCTGAGATACAGTTCGGACCTCTATGGGACCACCTCCTCCATGTCAGGGCAGGGGAGGAGATGAGGCTGAGAGCTCGAGGGCTTCTCAAGACTAGGTGGCTATAGACTACATAGAGATTGTATAGATTTTTGAGAGGATTGAGTATGCCAGGGTATAGATTGTGGCATACCAATCTAGTTTTGATATGATGTATATAATTTTTGTGATATATATATGATCTTTTTGATATGACTTGTTCATATATTTTTATGATGCTTCAATGTTCAAATTATTTGCTAGTTTGATTGATTATTTATGTAATTATGTTGTTTGGAAATATTATAATTTGATGTCATGCTGTAAAATTTAAATAAAATAATCTGATGTAAACAATTGGTGGTTGTGGTGTGATTTGATGAAAAATAAAAAGAGACTTCTAACAATAATTTCAAAGGACATTGTCGATGTTATAGACCATTTCATGGAGTCACCACTCACTCGGTCGTCAAGCTAATCCTAGTATAGAAATATTGTTAAAAGTAAAAGAGTGCTTAAGAGACTGTCTTAAGACTTTGTGTTGTGATGATGGAGATGATGATGGTTTGATGATTTATTTTTGTTAGAGTTACTATGGTAATTATGTTATTACCTCATGTTGAGTGGTGTTTTCACCCAAATGTGAAAGCACACTCTCCGGTAGGATCTGAGTCCCAAAATCCTCTGCTTGCAGAGAAAGTAATTTCTCCAAGGTTCCTGTTATGTTGATTCTTTAACACCAATGATGTTGTTCAATGTAAATGCTGGGAACACCTCAGGGTTGCAAGTGGATGTTAACAAGGGGCACTGTAGTTTACTTTAATTTGAATTTGCAGTGGACTCAAAGAAAATAAATCTAGGAAATAAATATATTTTGATCCTTAGCTCTGATGGATTTTTAGTTGTTTATTTGAATACAGTAATTAAAATGCAAAATAAAATAAGGGTTTGAAAATAAGAGAAATGCAAATGAAAGTAAAACTAAATTATATCCAGAGTGCGACCATTCTGATTGATAAAACCGAAGCTAATGAGGTTTTTGCATGCAACCTAACCTACTGAACCTGTAAATTCACACAATCCAGATAAGCTAGGTGCGGGCTTCTAGGGTTTTTAATGTAATTTCAGATTCAGACATTCGCATGAAGCAACCAAGAACACTTGCATTCAACTTCACCTATAAGCCTAGAAATCTGAAAGGGAAAGATAACACATTGAATCATGCATGCAAAAATGACTCCTCCTTTCTCATCAATGAAATGTCAACTCTCTGTATTTCTGCATTAAAATGATGTATCAATTACAATTACAGAATGTTCCAGGTTTTACAAATCCAGAACAAATGAAGGAAATTGCCCAAGTGCGGGCCCAGAATGGCATGAAGCCCTTGTCTCTGCAACTCTGCAAGCAGCAATTTCCAACCCCTAGTCCAATCTGCGCTTTCGACTTTATACTATCTGGCACGGCCTTTCAGTTCCCCTGTGTCGCTTCGTTTCACCTCCCAGAATGCTTCTTTTCAAATTCCTGCCCTTTCGATGCTTTTATTCCATGCTTTATGCCGAAACGTTTGAAATCTTCCGTTGCATGTAACGCTTCTGCAACTCTGACACCTGTATGCCACGTGTCACACGTTCTCTGCGCCTTCTGTAACGTCTTTCTACGAAAATCGTGACAAAAATGGCATGCAGCCTGTTCACCTTCCTGGCCGCGAAAACGCGACATGTCACGAAATCGCGACATGTTTCGCTTTTCTATCAGCAACCTTTCTTGCAGTCACTCCCAGTGAAAACGCAACATGTCACGATTTCGCGACATGTCACGAAATCGTGACGCTTTCCCTGTCCGTATGCCTTCGTTGCTTTCTATCGTGAAATCGCTACCATTTTTGTTTCGTACACCTTTGGCTGCTTGGAGTCGCGAAAATGCGACATGTCGCGATATCGCGACGATTTCTCGTTTCATGCCTTCCACCTGCAATCTGTCATGATTTCATGACGTCTTTTCACTCGGCACCTCTTTGCTCAATGCTGTCATGATTTCGCGACGTTTCTCTTCTCCGTACGCCCTGGCTGCTTCTTGTCACGATTTCGCTATGCTATTTTCATCCGTACAACTTCTGCAGCAACATGTCACGATTTCGCGACACCTTTTCATTTTGTCTTTCTCTCTCCTGCCTGGGCCGCGACGGAGCAACATGTCACGATTTCGTGACACTTTTTCATTCTGGCAGCGACGGAGCGACATGTCGCGATATCGCGACAACTTTTCATTTTTCCAGCGACGGAGCGACATGTCGCGATATCGCGACGTTTTTCTATTTTTCGGCAGCGATGGCGCGACAGGTCGCGATTTCGCGACATGTCGCGATTTCGTGACACTTTCCTCACTTGTGCATTTTTTTGCCTCTTTTCCTCATCTTTAGCATCTGGGTCACTGAGATTTTTCTCTGCAAGCCTGCAAAAAAGGTGGGTCCCCAATTTTGGGGTGTGTTGTGGATCAGCCACAACAAATGGCGACTCTGCTGTCAAATGCTCTTGAGCATTTTTAGTAAGAACCCAACCTGAAACGCATATAAACTTGAAAACATGCGTTAGCACACAAGCAATATAAACAAATGCCCAAAGATCAGAAGTACATGAATCATCTGAATCATCAAGTATTAGCTCAGTGTGTGCCATGGATTTCTTTCCCTATCATTTGAAATTGATCAACATTCCATTGTCAGTTTTGCATGAATGCATATGCGAGATTGTGAATGATTTGTGTAACCTAATGAATATGCTAGGAGATTTTGCTTTTATGCAAGGCATAGTCTTTCTTCTAGTATCATGTACAAACATTCAAGATTGCCAAACCCTCTTAAGATCTACTGATGAATTATTTTATTATATCCCAAAGTTGGTTATGAGTCCCTACTATCTTGAACCCATGTGCAAGTGAATGTGAAATCAGAACTTTGGGGAATCAGACTCCCAACCAACCGAGATGAGAGTTTAACCCTATCCTTACTATTCTGATTTAGAATTCATTACCTCACTTTAAGCAAAATAACTAAACCAATTATGGAAGAAATGGTCATGCTAGTCTAACCCTTTGGACAATCAGTGGTCTTGTTTTTTAGACAAGACATGTTGCCATGCATGGGCATATCTTACCCCACAATCCAAAACTTATCTTCATTTCTTTGGACCTTGGGGATGACTACCCATCCTTTGCAGAGGACAAGTAGTACAATCCTTCCAGTCCAATATAAAGATGAGATGGGAAAAATTTATTTTTACTTCTTGGATCTTAGGGATGACTACCCATCCTTGCTAGGGACATGTAGTACGATCCCACCAATCCAAACTTTAGATGTAAATGAAAATATTAATTTTGTTGCTTAGACCTTGGGGATGACTACCCATCCTTTGCAGAGGACAAGTAGTACGATCCTTCCAGTCCAAACTTTAGATTTATTATGAAATGAGACATAAGAGCTTTGGGGAATCAGATTCTCAACCTAAGCGAGATGAGAATTTATGCCCTATCCTTACTACTCCATGTGGGTCAAATCAAAGCTTTGGGGAATTGGATCCTCAACCTAAGTTCGATGAGGATTTAACCCTATCCTTACTACTCCGATTTTAGGCTTTAAGCTCTATGGAAGTGGTCAAAACCACTTGTTTTAAGGATCATGTTGCATAATAGGATAGACATGAAAAACTTCTTTCGCCCAACCTTTTCCTCCAAGTTAGGTTTTGATCATTTTGCTCAAGATCCTTTTTAATGTATAAGACGTGCTTGGTTCTAGATATCTCAAGACTCAGTTTCCAACCTTAGGATTTTTCTTACATTTATGTTATAACACAACCCTAAGAGGATTTGACATACTTTAATGATTTGTACCTAAGATGCATATGCAACTAAGATGAAATGTATGTAAGGTGAGATGGAACATGAATGCATTATCTCTTGACTTGCAAATGAAATGATTTGTCATGCAAAACTGACTCTTTCATGCATCACAAAATCAAGCAATATAACTTAAGATGTTTGTGTTACTTGTGGAGCTTTTACAGGACAATTCCAATATTTCATATTCTCCTAACCTTAAGCATAAGTTGACATCCCACTTTTTTTATTTATTTTTATATATATATTTTTTATCAAAATTAACAAAACATGTCAATTGAAATCAAATCCACCACCAAAATCCTAGCTAGACTAACAATCCTAAACAATAAAAACAAAAACTGAAAATCCCCACCAAAACCGAAAGAATAATATCAAAATCTCACAACCTAAGGGCTAAAATAATGCTTTAAAATCTGCCCATTAACCGGTAGCATGAAATCTCTCCCTTCTAAAGTTTTTAGCCTGAAGGTATTCTTCCCAAGAATCTCTGAAATCTGATATGGGCCTAACCAAAGACAATCAAACTTTTGATGATTCCCTTTTTCCTCATGTCTTTTGTCCCATAGTAATACCAAATCTGAAATTCTGAATGACTTAACTTTGGCCCTTCTATCAAACCATCTTTTGATAACTTCATGGTGCTTATTCATGTGATTCATGGCTTCTTCTCTCTTTTCATCAAGATGCAACAACTGACTTAACCTGGCTTCAACTTGATCATCTGTCCCCAAATACTCTTGTATGAAATGCAAGGTCTGCAACTTCAAATTTGCAGGAAATATCGGGTCTTGCCCATAGACCAAATGATAGGGAGTATTCCCTATAGATTCTTTCACTCTGGTCCTATCTGCCCAAAGGGCAAACTTCAATTGGCTATGCCAATCCCGAGGGTTCTTTTCCAGCAACTTCTTAATGATGTTCAATAAATTTTTATTTGAAGATTCGGCCAGACCATTTCCTTGAGGATAATAATTGGATGCAAATTTTAAGCTCACTTTGTTATCATATGCCCAATCTGCAAATTGCGTAGAAATAAACGCTTTACCATTGTCATTGACAATAGAATCGGGCATTCCAAATCTTGTTATAATTTGGTCCTCAAGGAATTTAATCACAACGTCTGTGGTGGCATGTTTAGTAGGAATCGCTTCTGTCCACCTTGTACAGTAATCTGTAGCTGTCAATATGAATTTATGGGAATCAGACGAATTTGGGTTAATAACCCCGATAAAATCTAGTCCCCACTGTGCAAATGGTCTCATTTCAACTACAGGTTGTAACGGCATGGCTGCATTTCTTTCTCTATTGGCAGCCACTTGACAGATATGACAAGATCGTACATGGGCATGTGCATCTTTGAAAATGTGGGGCCAGTAGTATCCTGCTCTCAGGATTTGATGTGCTGTAGCATTTGCTGCACCATGACCAGTTCCATGTTTCCCGTGAAATTCCTGCAACACCCTGGCAGCTTCTTCTTTGCTCAAGCACCTCAGGTAGATTCCTTCATGATTCTTCCTGTAAAGAACACCAGATTTCATCAGATAATTGATAGACTTAAGCCTTAAAGCTCTTCTCTGTGTTGAATTCAGATTAGAAGGACACTTACCAGTCAATAAAAATTGCACAATATCAACATACCAGTCATCCTTAGCAATGTATTCTGTATTCGAGCATTGGCCTATTATTTGCGGATTATTTTCTGCGATCGCCTTCGCCAGTCCCTGTCCTCGAACTAGTTTCATAGGTTGGATTTCGAGATCAAATTCCTGGATGGTGGAAATCCATTTCCCTCTTTTCTCACCTAGTTCATTTTGTAAAAACATGGTCTTAACAGCAGAGTCAGGCACAATGGCAATAACTCTGCTGTGCACAATGTAATGCCTAAATTTTTTCACCGTTTTAAAAAGTGCGTACATTTGCTTATCAAGGATTGAATACCTTAATTGAGCATCTTTTAGGGGGGCACTTAAAAATGCTATGGGTTTTTCGGCACTATCCTCGCCTTTTTGGGTTAAGACACTCGCAAAGGAGTGTTCTGATGCAAAAGCATAAATGAAGAAAGGTTTGGAATAGTCTGGACTTATAAGGACCGGGGCCCTGGAAATGGCATCTTTGATGTTCTGGAAGGCCACTCTACTTTCCTCGTTCCATTTTACATCCACATATTTCTTGAGCATCTTGTTCAGAGGTTTGGCTATCTCAACAAAGCTAGAGATAAACTTCCTCACAAAATTAACCTGCCCAAAGAAAGATCTCAATTCTTTTTTACTACTCGGGAGAGGTAAGTTTTGGATAGCTTGTATCCTTTCTGGGTCGATGGATATTCCCTCTTTTGAAATGATGTGACCCAACAATTTTCCTTCTGTTACTCCGAAAATGCACTTTTTGGGATTTAAGGAAATTCCATGTTCTCTGCATCTTTGAAGCACTTTCTTTAAATCTTTGACATGGTCCTCTCTCTTCTTCGAGAAAACTGGGATATCATCCACATACACGATGATGCATTTGCCTATGAGTCCTTTGAATGCATAATCCATGGCGCGTTGAAAAGTTGCACCAGCATTTAACAGTCCGAACGACATTCTCTTATATGCAAATGTCCCCCACTTGGTAGTGAAGGCTGTTTTCATCCTGTCATCTGGATGTATAAGAATTTGGTTGTACCCAGAATACCCATCGAGAAAGGACATCATTTCAGATCCATTTACCATTTGTAGAATTTCATCGATTGATGGCAATGGATAATTATCCTTTTGAGAGGCTTTATTAAGATTTCGAAAATCTATGCACAGCCTAATCTCTCCACTCTTTTTTCTCACTGGAACGAGGTTAGCCACCCAGGTTGAGTGCCTAACGGGAAAAATGATTTTCGCTTCCAATAATATTTTAACCTCCTTTTCGATCAAAGGCTCCAATAGCGGGTTAACAACTCGTTGTCTTTGCCTAAAAGGCTTGGAGTCTGGCTTCAAAGGGATGGTATGTGTGATGATGTCTTGGTTGTATGTTTTCAATTCATTGTAATTCCAAGCAATACAATCTATGTAATGCTTCAATGCCTGCATTATATTGCTCCTTTCTTCCTCTGTACATGCCTTTGCTATGTACACCTCCTTTGGATTGTCTGCACTCCCTAGATTAATTGAATCACATGCATCTTTAGGGAGTGGGACTCTTTTTCCTTTCTTGGTCTTGCATCCCATGTCGAACATCTTTTCCAATGAAGCCACGTCTTTAGGAATTTTGTTGGATTGATACGCAGTTTCAATTTCATCTTCTGTTTCATCCTGCCACCTTTGCTCCTCATCAATCACCTGATTTTCAAAAATACCCGAGTTCGTGACAAATTTGAAAATGTGTCTGTCACTTTCAAAAACCTGGAAATTCTTTACATTATCGGGTATTGATGGACAAGGAACCAATTCAATGGAAAAATTTTTACATCTTTTTATATCAACTGGGTTTAACATGCCCGCGATGACTGCAAGAGAGTCTGCTATTCGATTTCCTTTCCTAGAAATAAGGGCTATATTGAACGCATCGAACTCCTCAATGAGGTCCATAACCCTAGTTCTATAAAGGCTTAGTCTCCTGTCATGGCATATATACTGTCCTTTGATTTGTTTGACTACCAACTCAGAATCTCCCAAAACCTTCAAGCATTTAACATGTTTGCTCAATGCTAGACGTAAACCAAAGATCAATGCTTCGTATTCTGCCACATTGTTCGTGCAAGGAAATTGCAGTCTGTAGGCAGCCAATAATGGTTTACCTCCTGGGCCAGTGAGCTCGACTCCAGCTCCTGCTCCCTGTCTAGATTTTGATCCATCGAACCTGAGCAACCACGTGTAATCATTTTCATCAGAAGAGCTACCATGACACGCCTCCTCTTTAGGCTCTTCAACTGCTTCCTCAACATCAAGTGCATAAACTCCTAGTTCTGGCTCAGAAAACTGAACTTCATTCGGCTTGTTAAAATCTGTTATAATCTCCTTAAGCCTCGGTTCATTTTCCACTCTGATTTGGTTTGCAATTCCCTTCCATGGTAGCCACATATGCGAGCGATCTGTTGAAAAATAGCCATTCAGAGTTTTCATCCAATCCCTCGCAAGTAACATTCCATACCTACTTGGGATATTAACCACCAGAATGTCTACAACCTGCTGGACCCTGGGTTCAGAATTTAATTGAATCTTGACATCATACAAGGTCCCTACCACATTTACCTCTGAACGGTCCAATTGCAAGACCGTACATTTGGATGAAACAGGTTGCAGACCTAGCATTTTACATATTTCTGTAGGCATGAGGTTGCTCGTGGCACCTGTGTCCACCAAACAGTTATGCAAATTCTTACCCGCAATTCTCAGAGTCAGTAAGAATGGCGGGACATCCCTTCTCTCCTTTCGCAAAATCAGATGGGATTCAACTCCTTTTCCTTTCCACGTTTGATCAGGTGAGTTCAAAGCTTTTATCAATGCCTCCTTTTGGCCCGGCAATCTAGCTGCGTCCAAGAACGAAAGGCTAGATTTGGACTTCTTTAGATCCTCCACTATGTCATAGTTTGGCTTTTCGAATTTGACTGTCTTATGCACATCATTAGACATTTCTCTTCTGAGTGGAGGGGGAGGATTATTATTTGCCTTAGTATCCGGAGGAAGAATAGAATTGTTTGGAGGTGTCGATGAGGTTTTAGGGGCTTTAGATTTACTTCTCAAATGGTATCCATGATTCCCCTTTCTGAAATCTCGAAAAGCTTGCACCTCCTGTTCCAAAATTTCGTCTTCTTCTTCCTCACTCTCACCTTCTTGATGATATACAGTTTCCATCACCATAATATTATCATCTTGATGTTGTGATGGACCCTCATTTGATACCAGTTCCAAATCATCAACTTGTGCCTGAAGACAATGAGTGTATCTAGCAATTTCAGGACAATTCCTCTCATTGTGTTCTTTGGTGTTATGCAACCTGCACCCCCTTTCCCACGCCAAATCTGAAAGATTCAAGAGAGAATTGGATTGGCTAGGTCCTACAGAAGTATCTAGTTGATTAGCAATGGGAGCGGGAACTCCCCCATTGTTTGGCTTGGTGTTCCAGTGCCTCCCTCTATTGTTAAAATTTTGATTTGGGTGAGGGGCATGGGACTCATACTTCTGCTGTTGAACCCTGTCATTGCTCAGTTTATGAACTAATTTCTTGAGCTCTTCGACTTCTGAATAAATTTCCTGCGGTGGAATCATATTGTTGTTAACCCCCGTTGGATTCGCATAATTAATGGGGTCTTGATTCAACACTGGGGTCGGGTTATGAGGAATTTGATTCCCGTATGGATTGACACTTTGAATCGGGGTTGGATTTGGAAAAGGAACTATGGCCTGAGGATTGACTTGGCTAGTTCCTTGCATAGTTGATTGACTATTCTGCAAAAATGCAGGGACAAGTGGAATGGATGTGATTGGTTGGATTGGAATGGGTGCATACGCGGGTGTTGGTGGATACGGCTGCTGATATGGGAAGGCGTTCATGCTTGGCACTTGAGGTGCCATGATTTGATTTGCCAAGGGAGCTTGACCATATGGAACATACTGTCCCATCACAGGCATCTGGGTAAACCCGTAGCCCTGTGGTGTCATTTGTTGTTCGATAGTCATGGCTTCATTATAGGCCAAAGCCAGCATGGTGACTTGAGGATTGCGCCTTGCAAACATGGCTGTCATGGGGTCCAATGCCCCAAAATATATCTGTAAAGCCACTGCGGGATCGATGGCAAAATGCCGAATTGCTCTGTTATAGCACTTTTGGAATCTCTGATTAAACATTCTGATCGGTTCCCCTTGGCCCCTTTTGCATGTAATAAACTGATTATAAATAGTTGCGGGATCCAAGGGTGACCTAAATTGATTAACAAAGGCATTTTCCATTTGAGTCCAAGAGGTGATTGAACCAGTTGGTAAGCATATATACCATTCATATGCTATTGGATCTAAGCTCATGGGGAAAAGTCTGCAGGCCACATCTTCATATTGAACTTGCAGCCTAATTAAAACATCCCTATAGGCTTGGATATGTTCTTCTACTGTTCTTGGGCCATCTGGTTTGTATTTAGGCAGAAATATTTCAATGTTCTTGGGGATTTCATGGATATCCCCAACAATATTCAAAGGAGTATTATTAGCTCCATACCAAGGAGCTGCTGGAGCTTGAGCCATTTGACTCAAAATCGATGAAGACAAACCTACAATAGCAGTAGAAATATTACTGACTATAGGCACACTAGGGGCAACTGATATTACTGGCGTAAGTCCACCCGATGTTCCTGGAGAAAACAGGTCTTTTGTGACTGGTGAACTTACGACCTGCTTGGTTTTACTCTTGGGAGTACCAGTAAGGTCATGAAAAATGGTTTCCCCGGTTGTTTGGGACCTGGTCGCAATACGACGCGGTGGGTCCAGCCTGCCTGATGAAACCCTCGGCTATTTCAAAGAAAACCTGCAACAGAAACAAAAACAAATGTTGCAGTTTAGCCGTCTGTGAGATTTAACAAATGATTTCAAAATTAGATCAAAAAAATACTATTCAGGTATGAAAATCAAAATAAAATAAACCAATTCGGGCCCTCCTTCTAGCGCCAATCTGTTGAGTGGTGTTTTCACCCAAATGTGAAAGCACACTCTCCGGTAGGATCTGAGTCCCAAAATCCTCTGCTTGCAGAGAAAGTAATTTCTCCAAGGTTCCTGTTATGTTGATTCTTTAACACCAATGATGTTGTTCAATGTAAATGCTGGGAACACCTCAGGGTTGCAAGTGGATGTTAACAAGGGGCACTGTAGTTTACTTTAATTTGAATTTGCAGTGGACTCAAAGAAAATAAATCTAGGAAATAAATATATTTTGATCCTTAGCTCTGATGGATTTTCAGTTGTTTATTTGAATACAGTAATTAAAATGCAAAATAAAATAAGGGTTTGAAAATAAGAGAAATGCAAATGAAAGTAAAACTAAATTATATCCAGAGTGCGACCATTCTGATTGATAAAACCGAAGCTAATGAGGTTTCTGCATGCAACCTAACCTACTGAACCTGTAAATTCACACAATCCAGATAAGCTAGGTGCGGGCTTCTGGGGTTTTTAATGTAATTTTAGATTCAGACATTCGCATGAAGCAACCAAGAACACTTGCATTCAACTTCACCTATAAGCCTAGAAATCTGAAAGGGAAAGATAACACATTGAATCATGCATGCAAAAATGACTCCTCCTTTCTCATCAATGAAATGTCAACTCTCTGTATTTCTGCATTAAAATGATGTATCAATTACAATTACAGAATGTTCCAGGTTTTACAAATCCAGAACAAATGAAGGAAATTGCCCAAGTGCAGGCCCAGAATGGCATGAAGCCCTTGTCTCTGCAACTCTGCAAGCAGCAATTTCCAACCCCTAGTCCAATCTGCGCTTTCGACTTTATACTATCTGGCACGGCCTTTCAGTTCCCCTGTGTCGCTTCGTTTCACCTCCCAGAATGCTTCTTTTCAAATTCCTGCCCTTTCGATGCTTTTATTCCATGCTTTATGCCGAAACGTTTGAAATCTTCCATTGCATGTAATGCTTCTGCAACTCTGACACCTGTATGCCACGTGTCACACGTTCTCTGCGCCTTCTGTAACGTCTTTCTACGAAAATCATGACAAAAATGGCATGCAGCCTGTTCACCTTCCTGGCCGCGAAAACGCGACATGTCACGAAATCGTGACATGTCGCGATATCGCGACGCTTTTCTATCAGCAACCTTTCTTGCAGTCACTCCCAGCGAAAATGCAACATGTCACGATTTCGTGACATGTCACGAAATCGTGACGCTTTCCCTGTCCGTACGCCTTGCTGCTTTCTATCGTGAAATCGCTACCATTTTTGTTTCGTACACCTTTGGCTGCTTGGAGTCACGAAAATGTGACATGTCGCGATATCGCGATGATTTCTCGTTTCATGCCTTCCACCTGCAATCTGTCACGATTTCGTGACGTCTTTTCACTCGGCACCTCTTTGCTCAATGCTGTCGCGATTTCGTGACGTTTCTCTTCTCCGTACGCCCTGGCTGCTTCTTGTCGCGATTTCGCTACGCTATTTTCATCCGTACAACTTCTGCAGCAACATGTCGCGATTTCGCGACACCTTTTCATTTTGTCTTTCTCTCTCCTGCCTGGGCCGCGACGGAGCAACATGTCGCGATTTCGTGACACTTTTTCATTCTGGCAGCGACGGAGCGACATGTCGCGATATCGCGACAACTTTTCATTTTTGCCAGCGACGGAGCGACATGTCGCGATATCGCGACGTTTTTCTGTTTTTCGGCAGCGATGGCGCGACAGGTCGCGATTTCGTGACATGTCACGATTTCGTGACACTTTCCTCACTTGTGCATTTTTTTGCCTCTTTTCCTCATCTTT
>JAQPPZ010008685.1:0-193013 GCA_028583015.1 Wollemia nobilis
CAAGGCATCTTAATAGAAGAAGTGGACTGTGAGATCTAGAAGTCTAACCTATATGGGGGTAAAATTAATGTTTTTGGAGCTGGGGTTGAAGTCTGGTTGCCATTTTTTGAGGAACATACTTCGCCTTCCATAGAACCAGGGCCCTCTAGATAATATGCACTCTATGTCTTCATGGGAATTGAGTTGAATCATGAAAAAATCCCTTGTCATTACCGAGATCTCCAAGTTTCCTAGGGTTTTCCATTTTGAAGTCACCCATCTATGAATAACATCTAAGTCAAGTCGCCCACCGATGAATTTGCCTACCAAGGAGTTGGTATCTCGGGATTCATAGTTTTCCATGAGGGATTTAGGGCATAGAACATTATTCCCTTGCATGATGAATTCGTTGGTCGTAGATGACATAGGAATTCATTTTTTTTGGAGCAAGTTAGCAAAGGATGGCTTGCCACCTACTTTTGAAACCTTTCTTGGGATATGGGGCCCTTGTTTGGCCATGGTGCTAGGCTTGATGGAGCCCTCGATGTATCTGCTGCAATGATCAGTATCTACGTGTGTCACCATGGGGGGTGCCTACGAGAATTACTTCACTGGTGTGACTCTATTTTGGGAGTCAGGGAAGGCACCCGGCTAGCCCTAATAAACGACGGGATGATGGGCAGAGGGTAGGAAACAATCCGTCAAGGAAAATGAAAAAATCAAAAACTAGAAAAGGAGGGAAATTGATGGTCAAACACCAAACCCCCATAGAAAATGCTGAAAGCCACTAGGAGGCAGACTTTGCTTGCTACTATGTGGACGTCAAAGACCCATACCTTTAATTTAATTAATAAAATATTATTTTACCTTTATTTAATATAATTAAAACGCCTTGTCTTCAATTAATTAAATAATATCTTAATTTCCTTAGTTATAAAGTTAGTATATAACTTACAAGGCTCCTTTCTTTATCCATTGAAATAACTATGTAACCAAGGTAACATGTTTAATAAATTAAAGCTTCCTACTTCAAATTAATTAAAAATAAAATTTCCAAAATATAGAGTAATATCCTATTTTTAGTTTCTGTCTACTACAATAAGGTTGAACAGTATCACGATGATATAGGGTGCATCCTTAGAACACCCATTGACTCGAATATCAATCCAAACCAAGCTAAGACTAAAATGCAAAAAACGACACTAAAGAAGAGGTACAACAAACAAAAATGGTGAAATTTTAGAGAACACTAACTTAGCATAGATATGGCAGAGTATTAGGAGAGTGAAGATTAGAACAATCATCACAAATGATGAATTCAAACCAAGACTTAATCCACTCAAGGTGACACCTATGCATCTCTCACAATAACACTTCTAGCCAAAGTTCTAGTGATGTCAACAAAGGTAAAGGGCTGGTGAAACCACTATCATAATTATGTGAGGTGACTTACAATGGGTGACTACCCAACTATCAAAAATTCTTGTGAGAGGCTGCAGTGCTAGACAATAACCAAATTTTCTCAGCATGAAAGCTACAACAATCAACGAAACTCCTACACTAAAATGGGGTCCCCAAACCATAAGGATAGCATTGTAACAAGTGGCATATTAGGAAGTCAAAACATGGTTTAAAAAAATATAACAAAGGAGCTAAGAGCTATACTTCTCACAAAGTAATAATAACTCATGTAGTCAAAGTAAAGTGATAATCTGGTTTGAAAAGAACCAACAGAAATGTTGATGCAAAATAGTTTTTAGCCAAACTTTAAGCAAAAGATATGACACCATAAATCCAACATGGTTTACTTGTCCTAGTTGCTTCTTTAGGGTCTTCACCAAAACGTTAGTCCTATGTTGATTTCCCCAATATCCTCTATCTCCTTTTTGATTTCGTTCTCCACTGTTTCCCCTCTATCTCCTTTTCCATACATAGGGTAAATAATTCCCTTCCCTAAGTCAACAGTCTCATCTCACCTGAAGAGCTAATTGTCTATCATTACTTTTCCATCCACATATATCAGGTGGTAGGGAAGATATTTCAAATATCCCCCTTACTTCAAGACTTCATTATAAATGAACCTTAGTCTTGCAACATCAACCAAAAGCTTCACCCTGCAAGATCGATCAAATTTCCTTGAAAATACAGTTCCCTAAAATAAAATATTGCAAGTCTTCTTTCAATTAAAAGAAATTTTGTTATCTCTTTCATAAAATTTTACCAATTATTAAATGAATTTTTCCATTATCATTTAAATAAAAGCTTATTTATTTATTAAATGAATTTCCATTATCATTTTAATAAAAACTTCTCTATTTATTAGATGAATTTCCATTATCCTTTAAATATAAGCTTACCCAAGTGTTGTAGGTGAGTCGGAGAGGAGAGGGCAATGCTCCAAGGGAGGTCTCAGGTTCAAATCTCCACCCTACCAAAAAGATGAATTGGGTATCCAAAATACAATTGATAATGTTGGTGCAAGCAGGGTCAGGTGTAACTCCCGGGTGAATTTGACGGTGCAGAACCCCCTGTTCGTGGTCTCTCAGACCAAGGCGGCCCCACAAGGGGTTTTTCACTTTAAAAAAATAAAATAAAATATAAGCTTATCTATTTATTAAATGAATTTCCATTATCATTTAAATAAAAGCTTCTCTATTTATTAAATGAATTTCCATTATCATTTAAATAAAATCTTATCTATTTCTTCCACTCAAAAGTGTACCTGATTCTACATATTAAAAATATGTCAGTAGTATCATGTTCTTTCAAAATATTAAACTAGCATCACATAGTTGTTCAATTGCACAAACTAAGTATTAAAGCATCAATAATTAATACATTGTTTCTTTGTGTCAAAAATCCTGCTAGGGAGGGTCATGACAAAAGGAATCTAAATTGAAGGTATCATTTATCTTGTGCTCTCATTAAGTATAATTAAAAGCAATATTTGTTATATATTACTTTAATCTTGATAAAAGGAAGTATTAGTTGTCTTTTATTTTGCATTGTGAACTTGTTTGTTTAAAAGGAAATTCTAGTTAATGGTATGTTAGGTACCAAGATAGGTATTTAATATTAAATAATTTAATATTGTATTGTATAATGGTATGAGCCATAAACTAATTATTGAGTAAGGAAGGCCACATGTAAAAATAGAAATAGGTATGTCATAGAATCATATTTGTAACCATTGGAGGAATATTATTGTATGTAACCACAAGGAATATTGTCATGGAAGGTGAACCTCCATATGGGTGATCTTGTAACTCTTAAAAGGTGAACCATCACACTCTTGTATAAAGAGAGATGCACCCCCATTGTAAAATGAATTAATGAATCTATGATGTATTCTTGGAGAAGTCTTGGCTTGTGGAGCTAAATATCTTGTAGATTGGCTTCCTTCCAAAAGGAGCATTGTACGGCGTTCCTCTACCTCAAGAGTATAATGAATCTCTATTTTGTTGAGCAATTTATTTTGCAATTAATTTATTTGTGGATGCATGTCGAATATTTTGATATATTGGTGAATTATTTATGGAATGAGAAAATAGTTTCATTACATTTAGTATTAGAGCATCGAATTGGGCAAAGTGGATTTGTTTTTGTAGAGCTAGGGCACACTTTTTTATAAAAATATCATATTTTATGGAGTCCATATTTTTATTTCAGGATTCATTTTTAGAAGGCTTATGCTCCATTATGTAGATATTTTTGAGTACTACAAAAAATATTGCTCATTTATTAAATTCTAAAGTGTATTAAAAAATTTATGGTTGTCTGAAGTTGAGATATTTTTACTATTTTTTTGGTCACAATTTTTTTTCAAAATAAAAAAATCCGTATTAAACTTTGCAGCAGTCATTTGCAGAAAATTTTGGCACCAACATATATATTATTCAGATTACTATAAAAATGACTACTCATTTGTGGATTTTGTATCAGTTTTGAGAGTTACAGTTGTTTGAAGTTGGGTTGTTCAAACTGCTTTTTGGTTGTGCAAATTTTTTTCAGAAAGAAAAATTCGTATTAATTTTTAGCAGTCATTTTCATAATATTTTTGCATTAGCATGCAGGTTATTTTGAGTACTACAAAAATGACTATTTAGTTGTGAAATTTTGATAAGTATTGAGGAAGTTACAACTATTGCAAGTTGGGCTTTTGGTGCTGTTTTTTGGGTTGCCAGCAAAGAAAGATAAAAAATTCATAAATTTCAATCCGAGTAAGCAAATTAGTTGTTTATTTTTTAAAGTAAAGTTGCAGATTTAATTTTTGAATAAGATAAATAGATGAGATCTCAAAATTTTAATTTTTGAGAAATTTTGGTTATTTGAAATCCTAGCTAAAAAAATAAAACATGAAGTTGCCAGAATTCACTGGAAGAGATGATAGTAATTCTAGGGAATTATGAGAAAATTTTAAGTCTTTATATTCATCTGAATATTCTTGGAGATTTCAAATTTACCTTTCCTTTTAAGGGGAAGCTTATTCTTGGTATTCTAACTTTGTTGATTCTCATGATTTTTGACACACATGGGAAGAATTTGAAGTTGAATTTTTAAGCAAATGGGGATCAAAATAAAAGGATAATAATGTGAAGGCTAAGGAAACTATATTTATTGTGTTAGGGCCAAAAAGTGGTAGTAAATATTTGTTTGAATGTAAAAATTATATTTTAAAATTTCATGGGTATATTAAAAATCAAAAAATTATTGTCTCCATTAATCCTAGTAGCAAATATAATTTTATCAATATGTCTTCGACTAAGAGGTTGCAAGTTCAAACAAATAAAATCAAAGACATACAAATTGAGGGAGACAATGTTCAAATTTTTGAATATTTAAATCTCACCATGGATAAATATGTTTTACGTTCAAATTTTCATGTTATTGAGATGAAAGATGTAGATATTGTTCTTGGTTATCCTTAGTTGCTTTATTTGGGAACTATTAAAATTAATGTGTAAAATAAATTCATGATGTTATGGTACAGAAAGAAGAATATAACATTACATGACATTTCATAGTGTACAAACAAATAGGTAGCTATTGTAGAACAAAGTGAAGAGCAAATAAAAGAACCTAAAACAGAATCTCAGGAGGAGGCAGTAGCAAAAATCGAGGAAGAAAAATATGAACCAAAAGAAAGGAGCATGATAGAAGAGTAAAAAAATGTGGAACATCAGGTTAAGGTTGGAGTATATAGCCATCCACACCACCATGAGAAGCAACAATCATGGTGAAATAGCTTGAGGACACATAAGAATAATGAGGGATATATAAGGAATCCAAGGAGAAAAAAAATTGGATATGCTACAGGTCTTAAATGCAAGCAGGTATGGATGAAAAAATATGAAATATTTGCTTTCAACACATGGAATTGGTATCAAATAAGACCACCATAGATCATAGTTCCACTTGGATGGATGGATGATCGATATTGGTACCATTATTTAGCATGGCTCAAAAGATCATATTATTTAGCCTCTTAAAATGTTTCGAGGATGAAACATTTGTAAGGAGGATGGAATATTAGGTACCAAGATAGGTATTTAATATTGTATTGTATAATGGTATGAGCCATAAATTAATTATTTAGTAAGGAAGGTCGCATGCAAAAATAGAAATAGGTATGTCATAGAATCATATTTGTAACCGTTAGGGAAATATTATCGTATGTAACTGCAAGAAATATTATCATGCACTTTGTAACTCATGGAAGGTGAACCTCCATATGGGTGATCTTGTAATTCATGGAAGGTGAACCATCACACTCTTGTATAAAGAGAGATGCACCCCCAATATAAAATAAAACAATGAATCTATGATGTATTCTTAGAGAATTCTTGGCTCGTGGAGCTAAAGATATTATGGAGTGGCTTCCTTCCAAAAGGAGCATTGTATGGTGTTGCTATACCATACATATTTAATGTAAAATGGCACAAAATTCTTACTCTTTCCTTGAGCTTACTAACAAGTAGAACATTATTGAAATCTTGTTTATAAATAAGAATAGAATTATGAACATCCTCCTTGTAGTAATATGTTCCCTATACATAATTGACAAGTGGAACTAAGTTTTAGGTCTATGGACCATTTGTTTTATAATTATAGAAGGGGTGTTGAAAGATCCCTGAAAATTTTACAACAAGAAGAAAGCTAAACCTACAAGATTATAAAAAGGGGTACAAATAGAGAGAAATCCATGTAGGGACTTAAAACTAGCTAGCCCAATAGGGCATAACGAGAGCAACTCACTAAAATAGAGGAGAGGCATCCTCAAAAAAAAGAAAGGAATTTAAATAGAGGGGTAAAGAGATAGGGATAAAATCCCCCTACAACCTGACTATATGAACCCACAACTAAATATGCTCTTCAAAAAGCATAAGATCATGGATCTCCCAATAAATAACTGCAATGGGATTCAAATTCCAACAAAAAATGTATCTAGCCATAAGAATTTGCAGACCCCCATTAGGAAAAGTATCACATTATCAATAAAACTCATAAAATAAAATATTCAATTTCTATAGGAAAATTATCCCTCCAAAGGTGAAATTTTATCTTGGCTTAACCCTAGATTAGCTAGTATGTTTACACTCTTGTTACCTTCTCTAAAGGTGTGTTTGACTTGAATTATCTCCAAATTTTGATTGAATATTTGGGATTCCTTAATTAGATTGAATATGTTCCAACTAGGATTTTGATCACCTAAAAATGCCTTAACCACATTTAAGGAGTCCCCTTCAATAATATTTGTTTACAATTCAAATATTCCATTAATATAGTGCCTTGATACAACTCCCTAGATTCAGTAAAATGAAAAGTTTGTGGACCTAGGATTTTTGTAAAAGCAAGGATAATCTCCCCATTGTGATTCCTAAAGAGGACACCTACCTCCACCATCCTCATATTCTATTTTGAAACTCCATAAAAATTAAATTTAATCCAATACTCAAGTGAAGGTTTCCATTTAACAAATGTTCTGATATTTGGAATATCTATAGTTCTAGCACAGATTGAAAAATTCATTTTTTTCAAAAGAGTAATCTTTGATACCTCTCCAAAACTAAGAACTAAAATTTAATTCCCTATATTTTCACTAATTATCATTAAAACTCTAAGTCATACTGATTTAGCATTTCTCTCCATGCTTTTGAAAACACTTCTATTTATTTCCTTCCAAACACCCCCAAGGAGATGTGGGAGGTTGAAGTACCAAAAGGATAAAAATATAGGGTTTATAAATGGAGAGGCACACTGATAAATAACATCATATAACAAGTCAAGAAACACCCACGAAAATCCTAAAAAATCCATTATGAGAGAAAACACTTCCCTCAAAAAAGGGCCTTGGAAAAATAAGTGACTGGTGGATTCATCAGAATGTTTACAAAGGGAATACCAATTTGTAATTAGCATACCTCATCTTTGTAAATTTTCCACCATGAGAAGTTTATCATGAGATGCCAACCAAAGGTAAAATTTCACTTCTAGTGTAAGACCTTTAATCTAATTTTTCTTGAAAATAAGGACTTCCTCCATGACATCAAAAGTAATATTATAGGATGACTTAATAGAAAATAATCCATCACTTTTATTATTTAAAATTAAGTTTTCTTCCTATTTCATGTTCTTTATAACTTGTAGCCTTAATAAATCTTCAATGAGGCTAAAACTTCTCTATTCAAACATATTTAGATTTTACATTCTAAGCAGTTTCCAAATTTTAACCCCATGTTGTATCTACATATAATCATCCACCTTAATACCTTCTTGGGAGGATATTATAGGTTGATCTTAGATCCAAGGATCCTTCTAGAAATAAATAGCATTCCCACTTCTTAGAATCCATCTACACCCTCTACAAATGATGCTTTTTGTTTTCAAAGTTCTAAGCTAAAAGGTCGATCCTAAGGTTGATGAAGGATCATCAGGAAATTAAAACTGGTAGAAATATATTTAGCCAACACAATATTCACCCAGCCAATATTTTATTTGTTAAACAACTTCCATGCCTAGTTTTCCATTAAAGCTTCATTCATCCACTTGACCCTTCTAAAACCTATATCCCCAACTTTGATTTCTTTACAAACGTGTTCCCACGAGACAAGATCAAATATTTTCTTACTCTCTAAACCAAACCATAAGAAAGACTTCTAAATCTGCTCAATATTTTGAACTACTTTTATCGGGGCTTTTAAAATAGAGAGGAAATAGACTAGTATGCTTTGCAGAGTTGCCTTAACTAACCATACCTTTCTAGTATGGCTAAGAAGAGCCCCTTTCTAGCCAACAAGATTTTTTTGAATCCTATCTAATACTGGGTCCCAAATATTTTATTTCATTTTACCACTGAACATAGGTATCCCTAAATAAGATGGTAAAGCCACAATCTCACAACCCAAAATTTTGGTAATCTTCCTTTACCTATCGAAGGGGTATTCAAGAAACAAAGTATACTCTTATGGAAATTGATCATTTGACCCATAACCTTTTCGTAAAAGGTTAAAATATCTTTAACCTTTTTGACTTGAGGAATGGATGCCATAGTGGATAGAAGAGTATCATATACAAATTATTTATGAGATATGTGATCAGAGTGTAAATTCAAACTCATACCCTCGATACCTAGCTCAAATTTTATGGCTCTACCATGTACCTTAGTATAAAGGATGAATAGAAAGTGGGAGAGAGGATCCCCCTAGTGAAGCCCTCTTTGGCTCTTAAAGTACCAAACTATAGACCCATTTACTAAGACCAAAAACCAAGATGTCGAAATACATTATTTGATAATATTGAGCCACTACTAGTAATGCATGAATTTTATCAAAAAATCCTAAGACACATGGTCATAAGCTTTGTTCATATCTAATTTGATTAAAATACTTGATATTCCACTTTTATACATAGAATGATTGATCTTGTGCACAAAAATAATCCCATCCAATATTTATCTTCTAGCCACAAAACTTGCCTAAGTTGGAACAATGATCTCTAGGAGAAAAACTTTTAAACTATTAGGAAAATATTGGAGAAAATGTTATGCACAATATTGCACAAATTAATAGGTCTGAAATCATTAAAATCCTTTATCATGTGAGGCTTAGAAATAAGCATAAAAAATATGTAATTAACATCCCTTTAAATATGCCCCGATCTCTAAACTTCTTTAAAATCATTTCTAATATATCTCCCCATAATTTTCTAGTATCTCTTAAAGAAGATAGGAGAGAATCCATCTAGTCTCAAATATTTTAGCCCTCCCATGGAAAATTTTACCTTTTTAGTTTCCTTATCTTCAAAAGGGATGATAAAAATAGAGTTCATATCTTTTATAATTAGGTGTGTAAGGCTAGATAATAACTTTCTTTCTACTTGTTTATCCACATTTGACTTCTACCCCAATAGGGATTCAAAGTAGTCTACAACTTCTGCTCTAATTTCATGAATATCAATATATTTATGGCCCTCTACTTTTAAAATTTCACTAATATTATTAATACTCCTACTCCTCAAAGTGGAAACATGGAAAATTTTTCTATACCTATATCCTTATTTTAACCATAAGGCTCAAGATTTTTGTTTCCAAATAATTTTTTTACATGCTAGAGTTTTGTGCAAGTTCACCAATAGAGTCTTCTCTTTCAATCTAGCTTCCACCAAAAACTCTCCAATTTTAATCTTAGCTTCCAAAGTTTTAATTTGATCCTTAAAGGATTCTTTTTTCACATTCACATGGCCAAAAACCTCTATATTATAGATATTTAAAATTAATTTTACCCACATTAATTTCTTAGCCACATGAGAGATTAATTTCCCAGAGAATTTCTAATACCACCACTCACTAATATTAGTTTCCAACTTGGGTCTTTCATCCACATTGTTTCGAATCTAAAGGGTTTAGGAAATTTGAAAATGCCTTTAGAGGATTCAAAAACCAAAGGGTTATGGTCCAAAACCACTTTCAAGAGGGACAATAAATATGTGTCTCCAAACAAAAACCATACTTTTTAGCTAATTTCCTTTGGGTAAATAAGGAAATAATGCAGCAAGTCCTCATAGTTGAAGGACCTTTGTCTACTTTAGCTAGATAACAATCCCTTATGGAGCTTCCACAATAGCCTAGATAAAATTTTGTGGGATCTCAAAGAGATCCTTTGCATGGGTCCCTATATATATATATATTAATCCAAATAAACTTAATAGCATGAGATCTAATCCTTCTATTATCACCACAATAATAGAAGGAAGCCCCCCTAATATCTTGTCATCTTCTAGGAATTAGGGGTCCCTTCCTCTAAACTTGGAATATTTTAGGATAAACAATATTTTATCTCAACTTGCAAGTGTTATACATAGTCAAAATGTGGATATATGTGCTAGTATACCAAATACTTCTAACCCAATAACATTCAATCCTTTTATCAACTTACCACCACTATAGGTGTCTATTCCTAATTTTCCATCATAAAACCTTTTTATCCATAATAATATTATGGACAATAATTTAGTTGACCCCTGATGGGCATTAAAATGTGATTGTTATATGTAGTGTTATTCTAATTTTTAGATGCAAATTTGATGATTATAACCATGCTTTACCAATCAATATGCATAGTTTATATGATTTTTGATGAATTTGATTCACGAGGTATTATGTGATAAATTGTTTACAATATTATTAATAACATGTACAAATGTTGTGTTTTAGTAGGTATGAGTTGTAGGTAGTCTGTAGATGTTATAGCTGAATATAGACTAAATATAGACAAACTAGCTTGTGAGGAAGCGTGTTCGTGTTGAGAATGGGTTATGAATCCATATATGGATACCAGCTATGAAAAAAATCTATGAAAGGTATCTATGAAAAGGCATTGCAAAAAGATGTTTCAAAAAATAGTTGACTGTGTAAATCTAATTAACACGGTGGAATTTACACATATGTTGATAGCTCAACCGACACAATGTGTAATGCACAATCAACCTTGTCATCATCGTGTAGACATTAATATTTGAAACGTAATCCAACATTTATTATGTAATTCATTATTTAAATGTAATTTTTAATTTTGTTAGTTGTTATAGATTTATATAAATTGAATGTAGTCCTAATTTGTCTCTTCCCTAAGGAAGAGGAAAAATAGTTGTTTCATTTTTTGAGTGAGTTATTCAAACTTTAGGTCTTTATTACGTATTATACCACTTGGACATATTTGTTTATAATAATTCCAAAAGTAGTTTTTAGGTTATCTTAATATTAGATTATTTTATTATATAATATTAGTAGCAAATCTTCAACTATTCAAGATGTAATAGAAAGAAGTTGAAAACTTCTATTGAAAGAGTGATGTAAAAGCTATATATTACAATGTAAAGACCTTGGAAAAGGTCTACCATCTGAATAGTCTATTTTTTGCATAATCTATCATTTACATTGTATGAATGAATATTGAAGTCAAGCAATAAAGTAGTAGCATTTTCTTCAATGAATTTGGTAACTGTATCTTGTAATTTCCTCATGATTTACTTGTTACTATAACTTCCATTTTATTTTCCTACACACATGAATTAAATAACATTTAGTTAGTTTAAATGAATATTATTTTTTGAAGTAAAATAGAATAGAAAGAAGAAGATATTAGTACTAACTTGTAAGAGACAGGGTGCACTCTGAATAGTCTATCCCTTGCTCTCTTCCTCAAAAAAATATGGTAGATTAGTTAGAATATAGAATAAGTCTTAGAGAAAAGAATTAATTAAAATTGCATAACATATAATTATAAAATATATTAAATAATTTTTACATTATTAGATCATATGTGGATCCACACACAAACTTAGTCATAAATTGCACCTTTAAATTAAGCATCCTTTCATTTCAATTTTGTTTATTGTAAACTTTCGTTTCTTGCAAACGAAACTAAGAAAACATAATAAAGTCAATAATTAAGAATTGGGGAATAATATATATGGGATTTATATTATTTAAATCTAATCTACATTGACAAATTAAATGTGATATATCACAACTCAATATTTTGGCATCATTGTCAGGAAGAACAATGCCCTAATTTTTTATCAGAGATTGCTAGATCATGTGAGAGGATGGCTTACCTATGTAAGTGGCACAAGAAATTACAATGTGCATGCAGGTAAGAGTTGGGACAAGGAGTTACAACAAGTGTCTTCATATCAACATTGACAAGTTCCATTTTATTAGGTTCAAAATATACTACTTTCTAGTTAGCATTTAAATTCCAACAAGCTATTTTTTATTATCACATACTTAGGTATGGAAGATTTGACTTGTATAAGGGAGTAGGTGCGACAAGATCATACCTAAATGCTTCTTAAAATCAAGTAGTGACAACAATTTAGCCTTTATTTTAGCATTTTTATTTTCAGTAAATTTACTTTTTAGCATTGTGTAGTTGTTATATACTTAGGTATGGGTTCTTTAACTTACAAAGCAAGTAGGAGGTGTGACAAGGTCATATCGAAGTGTTCCTTAAAATCAAGTAGTAAGAACAATTCTTTACTTTTCCTTGCTATGCTAAAATTGGTTGTTGTATTTTAGACCTGGTTTTAGTGGTAATAAGATTTTTTTAGAATAATTTTACTTTCCCTTGTTTTAAGATTGATTTTAGTATTTTAGATCTAGTCTTAATAGTTGTAATATTGTTTTGTTTGAAAAACTTTATTTTTAAAAATTTGTTCACAAGAAAAGAAGTAAAATTTATTGATGGTGGAAAGTTGTATTCAGTTTGCACTAATAGACCTCTAAAATCTATTCCTATAACAAGAAATAAACCTACTGTTAGCCTTTTCTCCCATAGAATTTGCCCATACTATAGTTGTTGAGTTTCTTGATGAGTGCTTCAATGTCAAAATTGAAGAGTCTGAGTCTTGGAATTTGTTTTTTGATGGAGCCTTATGCATGAAGGGTGCTAGTTCTGGAGTCGTTCTAGTCATCCCACAAAATCAAATCACTCCCTTGTCCTTCAAAATTCATCTCTTGCAAAAATAATACTACAGAATATGAAGCTTTGATACTCGGTCTTAAAGCAGCTTTAGCCTTGTAGGTTAGATTCATTTTGGTCTTTGTGACTTTTATCTTGTGGTTAATCAAATTAATGATGTTTATTAGAATCAGGATGATAAAATTAAACCTTACAAGGATATTATCACTAAGTTGTTGTCCTTGTTTGAACATGTAACCATATAGTTTATCCCTATATCCTCAAATCGTAATGCAGATGCCATGGTTGTTACTACATCCTTGTTCCATATGGAGATGATCAAGCATCAATTATCATTAGACAACTTCAAAAACCTACGTTTATTGGTTATTATATTATACTGTTAGATTATTTTACCATTGAAACCTCCTCATCTAACATCTTTAATTTTCTTAAGGATGGATCGATACATGATGGTTTAGATCACAACCAACATAAGATTTTATACAACAGAGCATGTTGCTTCATAATAATTGGCAACACCTTGTATCAATGCTCTTTTGAAGGCATCCACTTGATATGTCTTAAATTCGATAAAACTCGACTTGCTCTTACTGATGCTCATGAAGGCTCACACGAAGGCCATTTTAGTGGCAATGCTATTGCCAAGAAGCTCCTTCAGATGGGTTACTATTGACCTTCCATAGATAAATATGTATGTGACTATGTGTGGTGCTATGACAAGTGCCAATGCCATGATCATGTTATTCATGCTCCTTCTCAAGACCTTTAGGTTCTCTTCTCCTTGGCCATTCTCCATGTAGAGGTTGGAAATTATCAAGAAAATTAACCCATTGTTATCTGATGGTCACAAGTTTATCATTACTATGATTGAGTATTTAACTAAATGGGTTGAATCTATTCCATTGGTTACGGTGACTAGAACTCAAGTCTCTAAGTTCATCTTCAACCAAATTATTTGTAGGTTCGATATTCCTTTGATAATTATTTTTGATAATGACACTCCTTTTAAGAATAAGAATTTCGTAATATTTGTGCTAAGTACAAGATTCAACATAGGTCATCAAATCCTTATTACCCTTAAGATAATGGATAAGCCAAATTATACATAAAGTCCTTTATTAGGATATTGAAGATGTTGGTTAGTAAGACCGGTCGTGATTGGCATATCCAGCTTTATCCTGCCTTGTGGTCCTATTGTACTAGTGTACATACTACCACAAGGACCTCACCATATGTCTTGATATATGGGTCTGAGGAGTTGTTTCCTTTTGAGCTTGAGGTTCCCTCATTGCAAATATTGTTGCAAGATGTTGAGGTCAACAATGAGTATCATGCAAATTTTTTGCACCAATTAGAGCTACTAGATGAAAAGCACATTCATACCTTAGAGCATTTAATATCCTATCAGGATAGGCTTCGATGATATTATTCTAGTAAATCTCACAACCATTATTTTGAGTTTGGGTAACTTGTCCTCAAGGAAAACCAGAAGAACACTAATGCTCATACTGATCTTCGAGGAAAATTTTAGTCCAATTGGTTAGGGCCCTTTGTCATAGTTTCCAAGTTTGGCTCAAGTGCTTATCATTTGGCTTCTTTGGATGGCAAATGACTCAAATAACCTATGAATATAATGAATTTAAAAATATAGTACGCTTGATTTATCATTTGCATTACATTTTTCATTTAGCTTGGATCATATTGCTTTTTCTTGCCTACTCATATTACATAATTGTCTGTCATACTTTGCATGATTGCTTGAAATTCAGTTTCTTGAACTTTTTCTTGTCATAATTGCATTGAAGTTTGCTCATGAATACTTGTTCATATAGCTTATGGGTATTCACAACAATGGTATGTGATGATACCTAGTCAAGTCATAGCTCACATGCATTGCACTTTCACTAGGGTGTTAATACCTAGTGAAGCCCCAACCTAGGGCCCAAGAATTTTTTATCCCTTCTTCTCTTCTCATTTTCCTTTGCTCTTTTCTTTTATTCTATCTTCTTCTTGTGTTTCTTGACTTTGATTTTTTTTAAAATGATCATCATTTCATCTCAAATTCAAGGAATGCAATCCTCTTTTGGTATATCCTTGTCCTTTGCATGATTCTTATAAGTTCTCTCTATTTAGATAAGGATATACATTCTTCCCTCTTTGTTTACACATTTCATCCCTCTTGAATTTTCACTAGCTAAAACTTCAAGCTAGGGGTACACATACAATTATTTGTTCTTATTTTCTTCCTCTTATTTCTTCTAGCACATGCACACACTCACATTGTGTTATGCTCATATTAATTGGTCTATATACATATTCTTACACAACCCTATTGGGTAGTAATTGCTATAATAATCTTCCATTAATCAAATATACATCATCCCCTTATCGTTATCTTTTTTATCAACAAACCCCCCCTTCAACATTTTAGCATTATTGTATACATCCTAGTGGATAATCGCCCCCAATATTATCATTTGAGCAATCACCCATTGTGGTGCTCAATATTTTTCCTTTATCCTATTATTATACACCTATAAAAGGTTTTTCACTTCACATCTAGACCATCGGTTGGGCATAACACCCTTCATTCAAGATTTCTGATCAACTTCTCTCATTTTATATGGTTTACCTTTGGATCTTCCTTTTATTTTTCTTCTTCTCTTATCTTCCCTTCTTCTTTCTTTCCCTTTATTCTATTTCATCTATGCATTTCATGTTAGTTTCATTAGATTCATTTTGTCCCCAATACCCTTTGCTTAGTTATTTGTTTGATTGTTTTTTTCCCATGTTTCTATGTTTTTCCTTTCCTTTTTCTTTGCATTTTTTGAGTTTCTTAAGGAATGATCATTCCTTTTGAAACTTGAGGGGGCACCCTAGCAATAGAGTCATTAGTGGTAGTAATGTCTCGCCTTGTGTGCAAAATTCTAGAGTGTCCCTCGTGATACCCTTTCACACCACCTATTTTTTCAAGCCTGGCCATCCCTTTGTTTTTTGTGTTTGTTATCTTCTTTCCCATAGAGTTCTACATCTTTCTTTGACACATTTACTTGGCATTAAATGCATCAAAGAGGGGGAAAAATGTAGACACAAAAAAATGATCCACTTTAGTGGGCAATCTTCCTAGATCCCTATGGGATACCCCTTGGACTTGGCTAGGTCAAGGGTTAGGTTTATTCCCCCATATTTTGCCTTTTTTCTCTACCTATGCAAAGTCACACTTACCTTTATGGGACATAATTTTGCATAGGTAAAATTGTGGTTAGCCTTAACGGGGCACAATTTGATCTTTTTAGGGTTATGTTTAAGAAAACCTTAATTCTTTAAGTTTGGCATGTTTTACGTTGGCCCTCAGTTTTCTCACCCATATCACCTTCAAATACACTATATAAAAAGGGTTTGATTTTATTTCTAGAACACACATGACAACAATTGACAATTAATGCTAACGATGATTATTATCGTATAGTTTGTTAGTGTTCACTCATTGATCTACATCATTATTCTTCTTTCACAAGCAAGTTATCTTTGGAATGTGAAGTTTGATTGGTTTTATGCTGCATTGGATTGTTGATTGCTATTGCTCACTTTGGTGGATTTGTGTTGGATCCCTAAGGAGAGATCAACTATTCGGGAGGTCTCAAACCTTTTTATTGCTTCCTTGCTTTCTTCCAAGGTGAATTCATTATGTTACATGCATGTTTAGCTGGATGTATCTAATATTTGTTATTTCACATCAATATGAGATGTTTCATCTCACTTCTGCAAAATCGTTCCCAGGTCCCTATGGGACACAATTTTGTTGATGTGATATCGTGATCTCCTATTATGGGGTGTAATTTTTATTGAGCTATGCATAGGGGAAAATTATTGTTCCAAAATATATACTTATATTTTATGCTACATCTAGGGCATAGTGCTTTATTTTATTCTATATTTTCATCATTTTATTCTAATTTATCTTGATATGTTTGATTTCTTCCAAAGGTCAATTTTTGCTTATGTTTATCAAACGTCAGCTAAAAGGACCTAGGGGGCTTGACTGTTGTACCTCCAAGCACTATTGTACTATAGCCTAAGTAGTCTCCCTAACACTAATCATATTTCTCAAGTGTTTGTCAATTTATCTTGCAAGAACATGAATTGTTGATATCATTGGATAAGGGATAAAAAGTAATGACAAATCACCATATGAGGTAAGTGTTCCAATTAGTCTCTAGGTTGTTTTTTAAGTGTCTGATATTTTTGTTGTAAAACCTAGATCTGATTTAAAATAAATACATTTAATTAATTTCTAGGCATTGGAAATATAAACAACATATAGTGTGCACTTAGGGTTAATATTGTTCATGTATATTCTCTTGAGCCCTTGCTTAAATATTTTCTATCTTAAAACCCTAGGTTAGAAAACATTCAAAGAAATAATCATAAAAGGGTTAGCTCTTGTATTCATGCATTATTTATTTTTGCATTTTCCTTTGTATTCCATAGCATAAATCTAGAAAGGCCAAATCTAGGTGTTTGCCTTGAATCAAATACATCAAACATTATTGAAAACTAGAGGACTTGGAGTGAGTCCTTAAACCATTCCTGGTGAACCCTTACCTCCCCCCCTTAGCACCAAGTGTAGAGAACAACATATCCCCACATTTCACCTCAAGGCTTTCTCTCTTTGCAGATCTAGCCTTGAGAATTGTACGCGATAGGGGATTTTTCCCCCTCTACATAAATAATCAACAAATAGACAATTGTATATGAATACTACTTTTCTTATAATATATAACTATAAATCAAAATATAGTCCACTAAGTCCTACATACTACCCAAATAAGACATATCCTCAAAAGTAAAATATATTTATTATGCAATATCACACCAAGTCAAACAAAGCACATAAATCTAACTTGTAAACAAGTAGGATAAATAATAAATAATGTAATTGACCTAGAATTTATTCATTTACATATTTTGGTCACCAAAAACATCATCAAAATATTAATACTTAGCCCCAATTACCATTATAGTAGGTATATATGTAGCCCCTTCATGCACAATAGCAAATGCCTACACAATAGGTGGAGGAACACCAACTACTAACATAAAAATTGACTCAACCATAAAAATCCCTATAGTAGTTACAACTATAATTAACATAATATTTTATGGCTATAGTAGTTTCATTCACAACACCCATAGCTATAGTAATAGCCAAAGAAAACATAACAAAATTAGAGGCCACAATAGTTATAATAATCACCACCTCACTAGTTGCAATAGTAGCCTATATCGCTACAACAATAGCATGTACAATTGAAACCATAGACTATACAATTTAACCATAACAACAATGTATCCAACATAATTAATCAGTGTAGCAAAAACAATAGTAGTCCCTACAACCTTCTCACCAATTTTATTTCCACCAAATACATATATCTCTCTAATGTTTACATTTGCAAAGTCTACTTGCTTCCAAAAAATATCTCTTGATTTTCTACTTTCCACCTCATCTAGCTTCATTTCTTGTAATAGTAGAATCTATGTTTGGTAATCCATTCTCAAGGATTTAAGAAGACTTTGTTTCTAAGAGCATTCATGCACCTAGAATTTCAACTAAAGACCCGTATTTCTTAAGTTGTTTTGGGTGGATACATACATCGCTAGTAGGGTTCTATTCTTACCCTCTTCTATTTTTTTATCCATCTCTTTGCTTAGTTTTTTTTTGATAGAATCCAACATCTAGATTTTTTCTTTGGCTTTTAATAAGTTTTAACTTGGTATCTCTCTTGTCCTATTCTTTGGGGAATTCCCCACCATTATTTTCATTGGGGGTCTTCCTTTTTATTGGTATGTTTTACTCCGAATATCAATGGGATTTCCTTACATGAGTTTAGTTTTATATTTGAGATAGGGTCTTTCTCATCTGTCATAACACTTTCCTTATGTATTTAAGGAAGTTGTTTTCTATCTTCTAGTGGTTTAAATGGGATTTTCATGATAGTGCCTTGAGTTCCCAAGTTCCTGGAAACTAATTTTTTGGCACCACATTAGATTTTTTGGTTCAAAATAGTTGTCCCCCTCATTGATACACCACAATTTTAGTTATCCTAAAACAAAACCTCCTGTGCTAATTTCCTTTCAAATAATAATTTTCCATGTTTTTATATCTCTTTTATTGTGCCAATTTTTTTTCCCTATTTCCTATTGTTTATTTTTCTTTGTCTGGAGTAAAACTATGGACTCATGATTTTGTGTCTTTCCTCATGATTTTTTTTTCATATTATTTTTTATATTCTCACTTAGCAATGATTTTTCATCCAAGTTTACTTTCCTTTTCAAAACTCTCTTCATCCTAGGTTCTCTAATCAATTATTTTCTAGAGAAAATATTGTCTAAATGGATCATTTCCAATACACCTTATAGAAAAAGGGTCTATTATAATCCTAAATATATGAAATATTCAAGAATATTATCCATGGTTATACATTTTTCATTGCATGTTTTATATATATTCTAGTTAATTATAGATTCTAGTAAAAGAGGTTTTTGATTTGGTCCTAGTTGTAGCATCCATTACCAAAAATTCTCTTACCCAGTTTCTTATAGTCATCAAAATTTTTACTTCTTAAAACTTTGAGGGAAGACATAATAGATAGATCCATGCATGGAAAGGGGTTTTGACCTTGAATGTGTTTAGTCTCACCAATCACCAAATTATCACTTAATTGGGTAAAAACCTTAAATAGATTTATACCCCACTAGTAAATATTTCTTTTGGACATATCTCTAGGTAGGTTTGTACTTGGATTTGTCCCAAAGATTCAACAATATCCTCTCCTCCAAATTAAGACTATTTTATATTAATACCAAGGCCCTTGTTCCATATATATCTACTTCTATATTATTCTACTAGCCAGTTGATCCCATTCCTCTTTCTAATACTACTTCCTCCATATTTCAAAAAATTTCCTCCTACCTAACTTGAATACTCACCAAATGCAATGGTTATAATTATTGTGTGAATATAACTTCAATAAAAACTATATTAAGGGAAGGAAAAACCAAGTAGTTTACTCTCTAGTTTAAAAAAGGTATATTGATATTTTTAGGATCCCATCCTAACATTATTATGTGATTCTCATATTATTATGTAATGAACCCTTTCCAATGTGATGATCCCATTAGAATGATATTTTGTAATATTTTGTAATGGTATGTGGTGATTGAGGTACCTAGACAATTGGAGCTATTTCATGTAACCGTTATAAAAAAATTAACTATTTGTGTGGTAGAATATTTTAGCTTGAGTGGCACTTTGCATGTAATCCAAATTTTAAGCATTAGGTTAGGGTTGCATGAAGTATATATTTGAAAGAAAAAGATCCATAAAGGAATGTATCTTTTTGCACATTTAATGAAAGTATTGAAGGAGGTTTCCTCCTCAAATAGGCTCATGATTTTGTGTTGTAATTTGTGAGATTAATATATTTCTGCATTTACATTTTCTTTTCTTTCATGAATTTTTTCTTTTATTGAAATATTTATGTGAATATTTTTATTTCAATTAGAAGGTTCCTAGCAACTCTTATCACCATATTTAGAATAATTTTGAAATTAAAAATTTTGATCCAACTAAATGAGGATGAGCACATTAATAGAGTGAATGTTGTCTTAGAGAAGCATACCCAAGATATTAAATATGAGATATAGTAGATAGAGAGAGATGGTTTATTGAAATACAAGGACTATATTTGTGTCCTTGATCTTGGTATCTTGAGAGCTATAATTTTGGAGGAGGTAAATTATGATCCATACTCAAAGTCATCCAAGTGTGACCAAGTTGGTGGTATGCATGAAATAATTATATTTTTGTTAGATCCGTAGGAGTTTTATACTAGGACTTGTGGTGAAATACCTAGAGTTTTAGCAAGTCATGGTTAAACATGTATGCCTAGTATAATTTTTTATTCTCATGATAGATTTGAATGGGTGTGGTGAAATATTAATATGAATTTTATGCAAGGATTGCTAATGTCAAAAAATATACATGATATTGTCCTCATGGTAGCCAACAAGTTGACTAAGTTAACTCATTTTATTCTAAGGAACCTAAAGGACGGATCCCTAGTTTTTCAAAAAGGTTTGTGCAAGATATTTATACATATAATTTCTTGCCAAAGAAAATCATTTTTATAGAGATAGTAGGGTTAGTTTAAGGTTTTTTTAACACTCAAATGTGGAACTTTGGACTAAGCATAATATCATATCACCAACCATCCCATGATAAATATTTAAAATTAAAGGTAAATCAAGTTTGATAGGACATGTTCACTATGTACTACATGGATCAAAACTATAAGTGGGTGAATATCTACCATTGGCAGATTTTTCTTGTAATAAATTCATTAATTATAGTCCATACATGGATACATTTGAGGCACTATATAGTATAAATTGTTACATGCATCTTACAAAGAATAAGGTTGAGGATATAGTGGTCCAAGGTCTAGATATAATTAAAGAAACACAGGAACATATGAGGCTAATATAACAATGGATAATGGAAGTCACAAATAGGTATAAGAGAGATGCTAACCATAACATGACTCATAGGTAGTTTATAGTAGGTGAAAATTTTTTCCATCAATGTAAAGGCACATAATTATTCCATTAAGTTTGATAAATATACTTCACATGCACCCAAAAATTATAGGATAACTCAAGTTTTTAAAGGTTTAGCCCAATTGAATATAGGCTTGCACTACCCCTAGATCTCTCTTAAAGCCATAATGTTGATCATGTTTCTTTGTTGAAGCCATATCTTGTTTATGTTTTTCATAACTTTGACTAGCAATAATTATAGGGTTAGGACCATATATAATTGTAGTTGAACCAATGAGGATTTTAGAGACATACAAGTTACACCTATGCAATAGAGAGGTATCCTATTCTAATATCTAGAGGGACCAATATACTAAGGATAATGCTACTTAGGAAGATTCTAATGAATTCTAGAAGAATTTTCAATACCATTTTGCTTAATATTATAATTTTTAATATTAATACTTTCCCTATTAGTATCAATTAGGTTGATGAACCTTTCAAGTTGGGAAGGATGTCATTACCTGATTTAATAGAACCCTTTATAGAATTTAATATTTGCAATGTGATGGTTTATTGATGTAAGTGAAAGTCATGAATCACCATTTATTGATGATTAATTTTATGTTATATATATTTATTTAAAATTTAATATGATTGCATATCTAAAATAATAATGAATATTTATTTCATGCTATTAGGATAACGTTTATAGTTTTATTATATAATTTTGCTTAATAATTCTATGATAATTATAAAAATATTGACTACCATTTTATGCTTTCAATGCTTGACAAGATAATTGTTAACTTGATTATGTTAGAGTATCATGAAAAAAAGGTTATAGATATTGAAAAATGGAACGGCAAAGAGAAACACCATGCACTTACCACTAGATGGATACTACATCTCCATTACCTCTTGTGAATGTGTGATTGAAGTATTAGGGATAAATGGCCAAAATGTTTATCTTTTTTGGTAAATGTTACTAATATTCTAGACATGATCTCTTTACTAGCATATAACATGTCTTCTAAAGAATATGGTTTTTACATGGTTTAACTTTTAGACCATTTTAAAATTGCCTTTAAAACTTTAAAATATTCATCTATAAAGTTGGATTGGATTGATTTAAAATCCATAATTATAAAACTTAGTGGAGAAGGTATTATGCATAAGTTTGACTCCATAAGACTTGATACAAGGCCTAGGATGATGATATGGGCCCATGTTTATATAATCAAGTGATAAGAATTTTGGAGGAAATAATGTTAAAATATTTTTAAAGGAAATTTTATGTGACCCCGTAGCCCAATGAATAACACCCAACAAGTATAAAAGGCTTTACATGTTGTCCTTGGAAATCTAATAGCACATGGAGAAGAACTTGGGACTTGTTTAAGTAGGATTGTACACCATGCCTGTATGGAAATGAAATCACTAGTGGAGAAAATGCCTAGGAAGCATTATCCATACTCACACACCAATTGAACCTCCATACGATTTAGTTTATGCCAAATCTATCTAAAGTGGGGTAAACATTCTATAAATAAGCCCCCATCCACAACTACAAAAGTGTTCAAGAAATATGAGTCTTAGAGTGTAGTTGGAGCTTAGGGATCCCATGGTGAATGGTAATAAGTGAAAAATATCCTTGTTGAATTGCGTTAGAAAGAAGACCCATAAAAATATGGAAAAATATCCCTCGAATTTTGTCTGCTCTTGGAATTTTTTTGAGATACATTGGGGTATGTTCTATGAGTGTGTCCCATGGATTGGGATATTCATGTTGATGTTGTTATGTGATAGCCCCTATATTGCTCTTCCTTTTGAGTTTTTAATTTTATACTCTTTATCCTTTCTCTGTTGTCCCCTATTGTCTGTTGTCACTAACATTTTTGGTTAATGACTTTCATTCTGTTGATTTTGTTGTTTCCTATTGCTTACCCTTTCCTCTTGTGTTGTTTTTTTTGGTTTTCTAGTTTTGCTTGTTGTTTCCCCTTGTGCTCCCCCTTATTTTATTTTTATTTGTGATTTCTTGCCATGTTATTTCCACCCTATCATCCATAAACCCTCCTTTTCCCTGTAGCCTCAATAAGTTGCATTTTTCCTAGATTTTCTTCTAGATCCTTCTTCCCTTCTCTTTTTATTATAAAGTGTTAGGTTCAAGAAAATTTTGGCTTTTTGGATTCCTTGTTCCCACAAAGCAAAAATCCCCTGTTAGTCACCAAGAATGTGGGCACTTTTTACACCTACCTACACCTAGCTATTAGTAGTTATATATTAGGTTTGCTTCTTGTAAAGAATACTAGATATTGCTAAAAAACAAATCATTTTAAGCCCAAAATACCTTATAGAAGAAAATTTAAAAGGAGTAAAAAGGCTAGACTTCAAAATCACTCAAGCATCCATACCTAATAAAAACCCAGAAGTTAGATAAAGGCCTGACCAAATGGATGAAGACATAAACAACTGTGATCTGAAATACCACTTATATTCATAGGGATGCCAAAAGGTCACTAAGGTGAATTGACTAAGGTATGAAGTTATCAAAACTATGGTACTCGAATGAAGTATTCAGAATTGCATGATTGATCTTGTTGTTTGAAGACAAGTTCCAACCAGACTGTCTATCTCTCCAATATGCCAAATGATCATTATTTGGTTGGAAGCTGACAAGAGCGAAATAAATAAAATGGCCAAGTTAGGGGTATGCCAAAATATTTATACTGAGATTGGAACATAATAAAATATTGAGGATCCATCACACTACCAGAGTAATACAATGGGTAAGTTTTAAGAATGTCAAAATGATTACAACCAATCGGAACTCAGTAGTGTCCTAAAATCCTAACCTTCACTATGGAAAAAAATAGGCTAAGTGCTCATGGCACCAAAATAATTGTACCCAATAAAAATCTAGAGGAGTCTGAAACATCCACCTAGGGTCTGATAATTCAAAAGTAATATGGAATATGGAAGTTTGAAAAGTGCCAAAGGATTCATACCTAGCTAGAACCCGATAAATAATTGAAATCCCGATACACACAAGATAAAAAAATAGGCTAAGTGCTAAAGGCACCAAAATAATAGCACCTGATCTAGGTTTATGAGTGTTCTAAATACCCAACATGAATGGAAGTAGAGGGTAGAGGTACGACCAAGAGGCGAAGCTACTGAAAGGTTGGTATATGGTTGTAAGCCATCAAAGTAATGGAGAGGCATTCCATAGGTGTGCAGAGGATATGATAATCACTCTCCAATAGAAATTAGATCCTTATCCTACAATGCTTATTGGGTAGGATTCCATGTCAAAGAATATCAATGACACAAGTCATCATCCATATGATAGGGCAGTTGAGTTGAAAATTTCAATAGGTATCGATAGACCATATGCAAGCAGTAGGGTGAACATGACTAGAGGTGACACATATCTAGGCCACGTTGATAAACCACATTCTAGTAGTTGGGGTAGCCATACTTTCAATCAATCCAACAAGTTGGCATATTTTTTAACATAACAATAATCCACCTCAAAGAGAATCATGATTTGATAACTGTAGCATTGTACGAAGTCTATAAATACAAATATGAAAAATAATTTTTTTTTGGTTCATAGGCTTTTACAATTTATATGTAATGAGGATATTTTTGCATATCAATACAAAGGGATTTTTTAGGAATTCACCATGTACAAACAATACACAAACTATGAAAAAAAACAAATAATAATAGCAACAATGGAAAAACAGTTCAAACCCTAGTTAAGTAGTGCAATAGACAATAAGCAATCACACAAATGTAAGAGACACAAGATATACGTGGTTCGGGAAGTGTACCCTATGTCCATGGAGAAACAATCAATCGTTTGTATTATTAAAAATACAACAATATTCTCCTCTTGTACAATGTCTCCTCCCCTCTCTTCCTCCAAACTAGAAAATATCATTCCACTATAGAGGTAGTCTTTACAGTACAACATATATAGAGATTCATGGCTTTTCCTCTACCCAAAACCACATAGTGGTGTCGAAATACAATGGTAAAAAACCATGGGTTGAAACCACCCATATGGTTATCATGTTCTTTTGACAAGTATTTTTCACCAAGAAATTACAGTTAAATTGCTAGTAATAAATTTTCAATAAAAAATTTCTCCATCAACAATTTTTAGTGGTAATTAAATATTTAATGTCGCCCCTTGGAACCCAGTTCAAGGGCCTATAGTTGATCATTGCCCATCAACAATACTCCTTGGAAATTAATTCCTTTCTTATCAATTTGGCTCCATTACCTAACAATCTCCCACTTGGAGACAATATTGATGCAACATCCCTGCACCCTAGGACTGAAAGTTTCTCATAACATGCCCTTACTCCTTAAGGTCAACCGAAGTAGAGAAAAATATTAACTTCTCCATGGATACAATTTTAGTAAGCATATCAGAAAAATTTTGGGAAGTGTGAATCTTACCCAACTTTACCAAACCATCCTCCATTGTTGATCAAATGAAGTGATACCTCAACTGAATGTGCTTTGTCCATGAGTTAAAATTAGAGTTCTTCCCTAAATTAATGGCACTTTGGTTGTCACTCCAAAGTGTCCCATATCCTTGCTCCTAACCCAACTCCTCAATCAACCTATGAAGCCATATGAACTCTTTGGCACCTTCCATGATAGCTACATACTCAGCCTCCATAGTAGAAAGAGCTACAACACGTTGTAGCTTGGATATCCAACTCACTGTTGTACCTCAAATTGTGAATACATACCTAGTAGTGCTCCTCCCACCATCCAAATCACCTGCCATATCTGAATCCACATAGTCCTGTAACTCAACTTTGAAACCTCCAAAATTCAAACAAAATTTTTAAGTCCCTTTCAAATACTTGAGTATCCATTTTACTGCTTTCCAATGAGATTTACCTGGATTACTCATATATTGGCTCACAACTTCCATTTCTTGGGCAATGTATGGTCTTGTACACACCATAGCATACATAAAACTCCCAACTTATGAAGCATAGGGTACCTTCCTCATGTACTCTTCCTCCTCCTTTTTCTTGGGACGTAGCTTCTTTGAGAGCTTAAAGTGCTTTGGAAGAGGTTGGGCTACCGATTTTGCATCATGCATACTGAACCTCTTAAGCATATTTTCCACATAATCCAACTAAGACAATTGTAGTGTTTTATCCTTCCTATATCTAGTGATTCTCATGCCAAGGATTTATTTGGCTTCCCCCAAATCCTTCATGGCAAATTTACATGCCAAATCCCTTTTCAATTTCATAATATCTTGCATATTGGTTCCTACCACAAGCATATCATCAATATACAATAAGATAATAATGAAGTTACCATTTACTATAGCCCAAAAATAAACACAATGGTCACTTTGGCTCCTAGTAAATTTATTCTCAATTGTGAAACTGTCAAACTTGAGATACCATTGCCTTGGAGCTTGCTTCAAACTGTACAAGCTCTTTTTTAGTTTACACACAAGGCTCTTCTTGCCTTTGAACTCAAACCCCTCTGGTTGGTGCATGTAGATCTCCTCCTCCAAATCCCATGAAGGAATGTTATATTCACATCTAACTACTCAATATGAATATCTTCTACTATAACTATACTCAAAATAGTCTGAATTGAAGTCATTTTTACTACATGTGAGAAAATATCATTATAGTCAATACCTTTTCTCTATGCAAAAACTTTCACAATAAGTCTTTCTTTGTATCTCTTGTTGCCATCAACTTCGTCCTTCACTCTGTACACCCATTTTCAATGCAATACCATTTCACCCTTGGGAAGCTCAACCAAATCCCAAGTTTGATTTTGAGTCAATGAGTCCATATCATCCTTCATAGCATGCTCCCACTTAATCCTAGCATCCACTTTCAAAGCCTCATGAAAGCATTTCAGTTCACTGGTATCAATGTATAGTACATAATGTAAATTAGGAGAATACCTATCAGGTGCATGTCTTACCCTTGTAGATCTCCTTACTTCCTATGGGTTATGGTGGAGTAACAACAATTTCCTATTCACCTTGTTCTTCCTCATGAGCACCATGTTAATCAATATTAACAAGAGATTGTATTTTTACACCATGCTCTGGTATTACATCCAATTAAACAAACTCATGTGCATCCTATTCAACCTGTATGTGCCTATCCTTGTACAACCTATCCTCATTGAAAATCACATCTCTACTCTTGATAACTTTTCAGCCAATGTTATCCTATAGCCTATATCCCATATCATCCACACCATAACCAAGAAAATAATACTTTCTAGACTTTGCATCAAGATTACACCTATTTTATTTATCTATATGGGAAAAATCCTCATAACCAAATACTCTAAGGAAAGAGTAGTTTACAGATTTACCTTTCCAAGTCTCCTCTGGAATGCCTCCATCCAATGCAGTACAAGGTCCTCTATTTATCAAATAAACTACTATATCAACTGCACTATCCCAATAGAATATCATGGCTCTAGAATGCTCCATTATAGTTAAATTCATCCTCTCTGAGACTCCATTCTCCTGTGGTGTCCTAAGAGTAGTCTTAACTCTCCTAATTCCTTCCTTTGTGCAATAGTCCTCAAACTCCTTGTTGCAATATTCACCACCATTGTCATATTTAAGGCACTTTACTTTCTTACCTGCCTCAATATCCACTAATGCCCTCCACTTTCAAAAAGTGTTAAAAACATCATATTTATGCCTGATTGTGTAGATCCATGTCTTCCCGCTGAAATCATAAATTAAGATAACATAATAAGAGTATCCCTCAAGAGAAAGTACTGGTGAGGGACCCTACACATCCGAGTGTACTAACTCTAATTTCTCTTTCTTTATTTTTGGACCAACCTTCAAAACCTTACCCTTTTCTATTTTCTATATACACAACCTTCATAGAAACCCAAGTCAACATCCTTGAGTTTTGGCAATAGTTTTCTAGAGTGAAGGGTTTTCATCCATTTCTCACTCATATGACCCAACCGCAAATGCCATCCTTTCATATCATCCTTAGCAGCATAGTTCAATGTACAATAAGATGAGTTCTGTAGTAAATACAAAATTCTAGTCAACTCATATTTTGCAATCACCATTTAACCCTTTGTCACTCTCCATTACCGGTTTTTGAAATTAGTGTTGTATCCCTTCGTATCAATTGCACTAGATAAAATTATATTCCTCTTCAGATCAGGAATGTGCCTAACATTTTTAAGCACCCAAATATTTCCATTTGGCAACTTTACATTCATCGTGCCAATACCCACAATATCACATGGACAGTTATTGCCCAACAAAACCTCTCCATAATGAACTGGAGTATAATAAAAAAAGTACTCTGTATGATAAGTGACATGATAAGAAGCTCCAGAGTCCATAACCCAATACTCACTTGTGCAATTTGCTGCAAGAATCAGGGCATCCTAATAAATTGCACATGTAATGTTTACCTCTTGAGCATCATTTGCACTATTGTCCTCATTCTTCTTTCTATCTTTGCACTCCCACTTGAAGTGTCCACTCTTCCCACAATGCCAAAAATAAATCTTTCTATTGTCTCTAATTTTAGATCTACCCTTCTATTTTTCTCTGTTCTAGATTTTTCCTCTAGCTTGAACTTTTTCTCTTTCTTTGTTTCTGCCTCTTCTTTTTGTAGATAGTGCTACTCCAGATTATGAAGCCTCCCCTAAGGATTTTCTCCTCATATAATCACTGAGGATTATGTTAATCACATCATTAAACACCAAATTTCTAGATCCATGCATAGAAACTCACTGCCATTACAACACTACCTCACGAGTCTGGTAGTGAACAAAGAAACCCTAAAGCCATAACCTCATCATCAAAATCAAGCCCTACAAATTTTAAAGAACCCATAATAGCATAAAAATCATTAAGGTGTTCTTGGATAGATCCACCCTCTTGCAAATTCATAGTAAAAAGCTTTCTAATCAAGAAAATTTTATTTGAAGCTGAGGGTTTTTCATACAACTTAGCTAGTGTATCCATGGCTCCTTTGGTGGTATTTTCCTTCCCGATGTTGTATGCAACAGAAGCATCCAAGCTCAATCGGATCACCCCTAGTGCCCTCCTATATATCAGATCTCATTCATCATCATTCATCATCCTAGGTTTACCATCAATTTTTCCTTTCAAATCCAAGTACAGATCATCCTTATAATACATATAATCCTCCACTTTGGTTTTCCACATACCAAAATTTTGTCCAGTAAACTTCTCCAGTTTAAACTTTGAACTTTATCTCATTTATCCCACTCGAATAAAAAACTCTCCTATGAGTACCCTTTCGCAATAAGATCGCTTTGATACTAGTTGTTAGGAATTCACCATGTAAAAACAATACACAACCTATGAAAAAAACAAATAATAATAGTGGAAATGGAAAAATAGTTCAAACCCTAGTTAAGCAGTGCAATAAATAATAAGCAATCACATAAATGTAAGACACAAGATATATGTGGTTCAGGTAGTGTACCCTACGTCCATGGAGAAATAATGAGTACTTTGTATTATTAACAATACACAAATCTTCTCCTCTTGTAAAATGTCTCCTCCCCTCTCTTCCTCAAAACTAGAAAAGAGCATTCTGCTATAGAGGCAATCTTTACAGTACAAAATATATAGAGATTCATGGCTTTTCCTCTACCCGAAACAACATAGTGAAGAATACAAGCTTATACTGAGAGGGCGGTGAACAGTATAAGACCACTTTTTACTTTTCTTATCAAATAAATATTATGCAGTGTATAGATAACAATATCAATAACAATAATAAAAGCAATGCACAAAAGACCACACACAATAGAGACACAAATTTAACGTGGTTCACCCAATGTGGGCTACCTCCACAGAGAAAATATTTCTTCTAAATATTTCTCAAATGATCTCTTTGTAATCCTTACCAAATTACAATGTTTATGGACCTCGGTCCAAAGGAGATGTTGATCCCATAATATAAAGTTCATGGATCTCTTCCATAGGAGAACTCTTTCCCCTTATGATTTGGCTAGTGATATTCTAGAAGACTCTGTCTCTTTGCTACACTGACTGGTGGATCTCTCTCCACTTGAAGACTTCTCACTCAAATCTTGTCTTCAATTAACCTGGATATTGGATATCTATCCACTGAGAATTTTTCCTCTATACTCTATCACCTCCAAAGCTCTATCTCAATACCGTACCAAACATAGTTCAATCAATCTAGCACAAATCTGCTTAATATCTTACACTAAACATAGTCTAGTTGGTCTAGTACAATTTTTCTCAATAGGTTCTCTCAAAACCTGCTCAAATATGCTCAATAGGTTCACACAAAACCTATCTAAATCTACTCAAAAATTTCACATAAAACCTTTCTAAATCTGCTCAACAGGTTCACACAAAACCTATATAAATCTTCTCAATAAATCCTCTCTAGTACTTGCTCAAATCTTCTCAATAAGTCCTCTCTTGGACTTGCTCAAATCTGCTCAATAAGTCCTCTCTTGGACTTGCTCAAATCTTCTCAATAAGTCATCTCTTTAACTTGCTCAAATATGCTTAATAAGTTCTCTCTTGGACTTGCTCAAATATACTCAATAAGTCCCCTCTTGGACTTGCTCAAATCTGCTCAAGCAAGCTTTCACAAAATCTTAACTCAAAATAGTCCACAAGCCTTCTCAAAGACTTATCTCAAATCTTCTTAACAAGCTAACACAAAACTTGTTCAATATCATAGAATCATAAAGAGAATTGTTAGAGAATCAATATGTTCTAAGCTCAAAGTACAATCAATATCTCAATTCAATCTCATAGAAGCATAAATAGAATTGTTAGAGACTCCATATGTTTTATACTCAAATCCCAATCTCAACTCAATAGAATCATAAAGAGAATTGTTAGAGACTCAATATGTCCTATTCTTAAATCTCAATCTCAACTCAAATCAATATCATAGAAGCATAAAGAGAATTGTTAGAGACTCTATATGTTCTATACTCAAATTCTAATCTCAAATCAATAGAAGCATAAAGAGAATTGTTAGAGACTCAATATGTCCTATTCTTCAATCTTAATATCAACTCAAATCAGAATATAGAATAGTTTGTTTTATGGAACTTGAACAACCATTTCACACATCCACTTGACTAGGCTTAACCAACTCAACTCAACCAATCACATAAAGGAACAACCCTTTCTCACAAACCCTAGTTCAAGCATGTATAAACCAACTCAAAATATTTCCAACAATGCTTTATCTGAAGTCTCACATAACAATGATACTCATGTTCTTTTCTAGATCATGTTCAAGTTCATTTCATCATCAATGGGCTTCAAAAACAATGCTAATGAAACAAGGTTTAAACACAACTCACAAATCAAAAAAACCTTGAAGCATTCAACCCACCATCTTCATAACAAAAACTTCAATTAATCCTTTTCAATCCAATGATATTTCAGAAATCAACCACCACAAAACATCAATAGGAGAATGTGCCCATACCTTTTTTATGCCAATAAGCTATCCAAAAAATATGCCACACTTAATAACAACTTTCCTTTTCAATATTAATAAGGGTTAGTGGTATTTTAAATAATCACAATAAAAGCATAACTTAATTTACACCCTTTTTACTCCAAATTCATAAACACATCCACCAAAGTCTATTTTAATAAAAACCCTTATTAAGAATAACCCACAATAAATCTCTCAAAATCACTTTAACAACAACTCCTTATTTCTCCTAAAATCAATTCTCCATTTCCATAAAAATAAAACAGAAATCAAATATGCTTTTGCAATAATAATCACATCCCTAATGATAAAATTTAATTGTCATTAACTACCTTATAACTCCAAACTTTAGGGCTAATAAAAATTATTAAATGCAAAAACATAATTACCTCTCAAGGGGATTCAAACCCCTATCCACCACACACCATGAGCGTCTTAGCCATGGCTAAGATTCCAACCAAGCCAAAGAACTCATTGGAAAAGCAAAGGCCAAAAGGGCCTTTAATCTTCCTCCGCGTGTCGCAAAGGACAAAGTGCCAAAGCACTTCCCACATGCTATCATCAAGGAGATTCAATCCTTGATATTTGCATTGCCAATAGTATTAGTAAAATCGATACGCCAATGCACCACGCCTCATGATATTTCTAAATCACTATGCTTTCTTCGCTGCTTCCTTTTCAACAATTCGCATGAGCTCTTTCAAATTCCAAGGCAATTAACACACAAGAGCAAGGATGATTAGTTGGTTTAATTGCCACCCCTTTATATAGTGTTTAGTAACACTTTGAAGATGTCAGTGGAAATATTAAAATTGTATTTGCATGATGACATCGGTGGGAAACTTTCCATTTAAATTTGAATTTAAATTTTAAATAATTAAAATTTAAACCAAACATTAAAACTCAAATAACTCCATCACCGAGGCATATTTTTTGACGAAACAAAAGCCCAATGTGGGTTTTAATAAAAACCCAGATCAAATATGCTATCCTTGGTTTTAAATAAAACCTTTTATTTTCCCTACCTTGGTTTTCACAAAAACCCTTCATAGATCCTTTTGACATTTATTGCTCTATTGACATCAATGACAACATTTCAGCTTACAGACTCAAAATTTCCAACAATATCCCCCTTTGTCATTGATGGCAACCCAAATCCTTTTACTGAATTATGACCTTCTTTTATGCTCCCCTTAGGACTTTGCTCCCCCTGGCTCAATGCTCTCTTAGATATCAAATCTCTCCTCATATCCAAAAACTCTCTCCATAATACATAAATCTCTCCTCCTTTGACATCAATGGCAAAGGGTCACCTTTGGGGCTCGGGGCTAAGAATTAAGCCTCTTAGCTTAGCCCCTCCCCCACCTCCACATGAGGTGGTTAATTTTGGGGTGGGAGTATTTCTACTTCCTGAAAGTATTGTTCTCTACCTTTGTATTTTTATTTTTCTTTTTTCTGAATTCTCTCACTATTTCTTTCGAGTCATCATCCCTATTCTTGTTCCTATTCTTGTTCTCATCCATGTTTTATTGTTGTACCTATTCTTGTTCTCGTTCTTGTTTTCATCCATGTTCCTGTTCTTGTACATGTTCTTGTTCTCATTCTTTTTTGAGTCTCTTTTCTTTTCTGAGTCTCTGTTCCTGTTCATCTTCTTATTTCTATTCATGTTCCTATTCCTATTCATATGCCTGTTCGTGTTCATGTTTATATTCCTATTCCAGTTCATGTTTATATGCCTATTTTTGTTCATACCTATTTTTGGAATATTTGATCTACACCATCTTGCTATGACCATCATTATTGCACTTATAACACTTAATGTTATTATTCCTTGGATATGCAATAGTATCAGGATTTCTCCTGGTGAAACCATATCCTCTTCTATCATGAATCCTACAATTTATTGCCTTATGACCAAAATCATTACATGAATAACAATATCCTTGGAAAACTTGTTCTCTTCCATATACATGTCTTTCATGTGTCATGTACTGTGAAGCCATGTGCCCAAACCTGTGACACGAGAAGCATCTCCCATTGAATCTTCCTTGCCTAGACCTCTTTGGTCTCCTACTCTGATTGTTGTTCCATATGTATCTTCTTTACCCATTGTCCTTGTTGGACCCACTTCAATCTGACTCATACTTAGAATTTTCACTTTCACTTACATCTGAGAATCCCTCTTCTGAAGTATCTTCTTCTGATTTTGTTTTCTTCTTCTTCAAGACTTGAAGTAGACTTTGCCTTTTCCTATTTCTTTCCAAAACCTAGACCTGTTGAACATGATGTTCTTTGTTGTCCATGAATGAACTTATCCAAGTTCTTAGACCTATTTGTGAAACTCTTCATCTTTATTTTGGAGTCCTGTAAACCTTTCTTTAGAGTAGCCACTTCTTGTGCTAACTTCTCACATTCCAAGATTTTTGCTTCTAACTTTTATATGAACTTACTTGCCTTGGCATTTGACTTCTCTAAGTCCTATATGAGCAATAATATTTTTTCATCATATTGTTCAAACTGAATTTTAATATGAGAGTGTTGCTTTCTTACCTTATTCATTGTGTCAAGAGCATATATAAGTTCACCTTTAAGATCATAACCATTCTCTATTGATTAGTCCTCTATATTTTTGCCTTTGTTTATATCATTTATTTCTTTTGAATTTCTTTCTATAGGATCACTCAATTATTTATCTTCTAAAGCCATTAGAAGATTCTAATTTGATCTATCAAGTGCATATTCCAAATAATCATAACTGAAACTATAACCATATCTTGTGCAATCATCTTCAAGATGCCCAAATTTACCACATCTAAAACACTTGAGAATAATTGAAGTCTTTTTATTAACTTGATATTTTTCCTTAACCATGAAAAAGACTTCATCTCTATCATTGTTTGAAAAGCTAGCATCATTATTAATTTGGTACTTACTTGGATTATTCGCATAGTAGCTTCTCTTTTGCCTTTGGAAGAACCTCTTCCATTGCCTATTTTGTCCATCCTTGTTTTTCTTTTGGTACCTATAATTTTCATATTCCCTATACATGTGATCCTATTTTCTTCATCATTGTTGACCTTTGGTTCTTTGCATTCTGTTGCAAAATTTCCAAACTTTCCAAAATTAAAGCATTTGACATATCTCATATCTATTGGTATTTTTAACCCTTTATCTCTTCTACCATAGTTAGCTTCTTCATCACTAGAAGATTCATTGCTTGATTCTGTCTTCTTACCCTTTTTCTTATTGTCCATTTTGAATGCAACTTCTTTTGGAGGAATATGATCTTTTTTTCTTATCTCAAAAGTTGTAAGCATACCAAGCAAAGCATTTATTGTTAGATTATCACTATCAATTGATGTTTCTATGGCAGAAACTTTTTCACTATACCTTTTTGGAAGAGTCCTCAAGATCTTGTTGCAAGCATCAGATTCATCAACCTTCATTCCAAGACCTTTCATCTCATGTATAAGTTCATCAACCTTGTTGATATAGTCATGAATGATTTCCTTATCCCTCATTATTATATTCTCAGATTCTCCTTTGAGATTTCTAATCTTTGCTTTACTGACACTTTTATCTCCTTCATATATGTTTTGCAAGAGTTCCCACATATATTTTGTTGTTTTGCATTCCATCACCTTCATAGATTTTAATTTACATAATCCTATTATAATTTAATTCATAGCTCTTTAATTTACATGCATGAGAAACATACATTCCTTATATGTAGGAAGATTAATTTCTGAATTGTACCCAAATTTCACTGCATCCCAAACTTCATTGCCAAGTGCCATCAGGTGAAATATCATTAGCACACACCAATATAGGAAGTCACTTCCATCAAATAGTGGTACTATATTATTGAAGGCCTCATTATTTTGATCCTTTTGATCCATTGTGTTCTTAGACCAATTTTACTTCAAGCTATCAAAATATTCTAAAGGAACCCGCTCTGATAACAATTGAAGAACACAAGCTTATACTGAGAGGGGGGGTGAAAATTATAAGACCACTTTTTAATTTTATTATCAAATCAATATTATGCAGTGTATAGATAGCAGTATTAATAGCAGTAATCAAAACAATGCACAAAACACCACACACAATAGAGACACAAATTTAACGTGGTTCACCTAATGTGGGCTACGTCCATAGAGAAAATATTTCTCAAATCATATCTTGGAAATCCTTCCCAAATTACAATGTTTATGGACCTCGGTCCAAAGGAGATGTTGATCCCCTAATATCAAGTTCAAGGATCTCTTCCACAGGAGAACTCTTTCTCCTTCTGCTCTAGCTAGTGATCTTCTAGAAGACTCTATCTCTATACTGCACTGACTAGTGGATCTCTCTCCACTTGAAGACTTCTAACTCAAATCTTGTATTCAATTGTCTTGGATGCTAGATCTCTATCCATTGAGACTTTATCCTCTATACTATGTCACCTCCAAAGCTCTGTATCAATACTGTACCAAACATAGTTTAGTCGTTCTAGCACAGTTATGCTCAATATCTTGCACTAAACACAGTATAGTTGGTCTAGTACAATTATGCTGAATAGGTTCTCTTAGAACCTGCTCAAATCTACTCAATAGGTTCACACAAAACCTGTCTAAATCTGCTCAACATGTTCAAACAAAACCTATTTAAATCTACTCAACAAATCCTCCCTAGGACTTGCTCAAATCTACTCAATAAGTCCTCTCTTGGACTTGTTCAAATTTGCTCAATAAGTACTCTCTTGTACTTTCTCAAATCTGCTCAATAAGTCCTCTCTTGGACTTGCTCAAATATTATCAAGTAAGCTTTCACAAAATATTAAATCAAAATAGTCCACAAGCCTTCTCAAATACTTGTCTCAAATCTGGTTAACAAGCTCACACAAAACTTGTTCAATCTCATAGAAATCTGGTTAACAAGCTCACACAAAACTTGTTCAATCTCATAGAATCATAAAGAGAATTGTTAGAGACTCAATATGTTCTAAGATCAAAGTACAATCAATATCTCAATTCAATCTCATAGAATCATAAAGAGAATTGTTAGAGACTCCATAAGTTCGATACTCAAATCCCAATCTCAACTCAATATAAGAATAAAGAGAATTGTTAGAGATTCAATATGTCCTATTCTTAAATCTCAATCTCAAATTAAATCAATATTATAGAAGCATAAAAAGAATTGTTAGAGAATCTATATGTTCTATACTCAAATCCCAATCTCAACATAATAGAAGTATAAAGGGAATTTTTAGAGACTCAATATATCCTATTCTTCAACCTCAATCTCAACTCAAATCAGAATATATAATAGTTTATTTTATGGAACTTGAACAACCATTTCACATATCCACTTGACTAGGCTTAACCAAATTAACTCAACCAATCACATCAAGGAACAACCCTTTCTCACAAACCCTAGTTTGAGCATGTATCAACCAACTCAAAATGTTTCCAACAATGCTTTATCTCAAGTCTCACATAACAGTGATACTCATGTTCCTTTCTAGATCATTTTCAAGTTCATTTCATCATCAATGGGATTCAACAACAATGCTAATGAAACAAGGTTTAAACACAACTCACAAGTCACAAAAATCTTGAAGCATTCAACCCACCATTTTCACAAAGGAAACTTCAATTAATCATTTTCACTCCAATGATATTTCAGAAATCAACCACCACAAATAATCAATAGGATAATGTGACCATACCATTTTGATTTCAATAAGTTGTCCACAAAATCTACCACACTTAATCACAACTTTTTCAATATTAATAAGGGTTAGTGGTTGAAAGCATGAGATTCCCGAAATAAAAGAAACACTAATTGCAATGTAAACCAAATAGCTTGATGCATGAAATAACACAGATATAATCAAATCAGAAGCAGGAGCACAACCCTTTTTATTAATTTGATTCCAACTCGGTTACAATGCATCTCCTCAGTTACATATTTTCAGTTACAATCATGAACAGTGATCTTCTTTTCCGCATGCCCACATTTGAAACGGGCGGGCCAGTGTTGCCGTCGCTTATGCTGATGAATCCTTGCTTGCTGCTGTTCTTCCTGCATTCAAAGAAACAGTAAACTGTTTAGTAGCACCTGTGTTAAAAATAAACAAAAGCATAAAGGCTGCTGCCAATAAAACAGTCACTGTTATCTGCAGGTCAATGAAGAACCAGAAATCGACTAAAACACGATACTATTTGCCGATAAAATGCCTTCTAGAATATGTATTCGAACACTGTTAACTGCAAGATATGCTCGAACGTAGCAAGATATATTCGACTTACAGCATAGTGCAAGATATATTCTATCGTAAAACGTGAGTTATTTCGACAGCATAAAGCGTAAGGTAAGATGAGCACACGATATCGAAATAGATTGAAATAAACTAAGAGCAACGTCTTCTGAATCTGATAGACGTTTAAACATCAAAGAATACAATATGACAGAATACAATAACTTGAAACATAGGAACGCGTGCGGGGCGCCCAAGCGGGCCGCCCATCGTTGGAACTTGATCTCGACGTCGATCCACTAGGGAAGGACTCGAAATCTCTTAGGTTGAGTTATCGTCGAATGGATGGAATACTTTTGTCCACTGTCGGGTTCTAAGGTTCGGATCCACGCTTCTAGAAACCACTCACTAACCTCCCGTGCGAAAGAGATCAAGAGTGTAGAAGAAATGAATCAGAAAGGAAGCAATCGGGCCTTTTAGTTTGATAGCACTTCGTTGCTTTCGAATCCCTGCCAACCTCCATTTGGGTGGAAAAATCCACCATTTTATAGACCCAGGGGGTCTCCTTGAATGTCGTGCATAAGCGCCATGCGTTGGTCAAAGGTGCCATGTGGCGGTCGTGTCTCCTCGAGAGAGGAAAGTCCTCCACGACTCGGGCTTCCGTTAATGCCACTGTGACAGTCCTTCAACGGCCCACGCAACTGACTGTGGTGTCATTGCCAGTTGTCTAAAGCCCACCTTAAATCATTTTTTAAATGTTTTAATGTTTGCCTTTAATTGTTTGAATTCCGCCTAGCACAAATGCCGAAGTGTCGCGATATCGCGACACTTCGGCCAAGGCAAATCCTTGGGCAGCCGAAGTGTCGCGATATCGTGACACTTCGGCCAAGGCAAGGCCTTGGGCGCCGAAGTGTCACGAAATCGTGACACTTCGGCCAAGGCAAGGCCTTGGGCGTCGAAGTGTCGCGATATCGCGACACTTCGGCCAAGGCAAGGCCTTGGGCACCGAAGTGTCATGATATCGCGACGTCGCGATATCAGGCAAAGCTTTGCTTTGGGCGTCGAAGTGTCGCGATATCGCGACACTTCGGTCGAGGCCCTTCTTTTGATTAAGACTTTGTCTTGATGAAGGCTTTGTTTTGATGAAGGCTTTGTTTTGATAAAGGCTTGCTTTGATGAAGGCTTTGTTTTGATAAAGGCTTGCTTTGATGAAGGCTTTGTTTTGATAAAGGCTTGCTTTTGACTTTGATTGAGACTTTGTTTTGATCAAGGCTTTGTTTACTTTTCGACCTTCTGAACTGCTATGTAAGTGGCTAGGACCACTGTTTGACCTCTGAGGGCTGCCCTGAAAGCTGTGTATGTCAATGCGATCAGTGTTTGTAGTCACTTAATCGGATTGGTGCTGTTTTGGTGTCTACAGATGCCCCTTTTTGGGAAGCGCTACGGGTGATGCAGTCTTGAGCAAAAATAGATAACCAAAGCACTAATGATTAGGGTTTCTTGGTAACCTAACCAACTCTTGATGCCCCAAGTATGGAAAGGGCATGCATTCTTGAATCCTTGCTTTCGACGAGCTAAGGAATTTGATTTCAAGTGTTAACCTATTTTGGTGAGGTGTGACTTGAGCTTGGACATTGATCAGTCATGATTAGGCAAAGGGCACAACCTTTTATCCATAGGGGAACCTTGTGTTCATGATTCACGAATGCCAAGTGTTTGATCAATTTGATGATTGCTTGTTTATTGCCCCAAGCAGGAGCGTGATTGTCTTTGTCAATGATTCTTTGAATGCATGCCATTGCCTTGATTGGGTGTGTGCTTGTTGATTGGTGACTAAGTGTGACTACCCCCTCAAGCGACGAATCGATGAGGGAATGACCTTCATGAGAAAAGCGACGAGTCGCTTGACCCAAGATGACTTAGGTTAGGGTGCCTTTAGATGTTTTACCGTTTAAGCACGTGCAATTTCCCGACATTTGGACCTATTTTTGGTGGGTGTTAACCCTTTTGGTGATGCCATAATGAGGTGAAATCATCAAAAACCCGTCTTCCCGTGGAGCGGTCCAGCTATGGTAGCCTTCTTGGGGAAGTGGGAAAATGACAATTTGAGCCCCGACATCGATTTTCTATGCCAAGAGGTTAAGTGCAAGAGCACTCGTGTCCGACAACTTATGGCTTATGTTTTTGTGTTATATTTTTGTGATGTTTTTGTTGTTTTGATTTTCTTTCTTTGTGTATATGTCATGATTTTATGTTATGCACAATGATTGATGTTGATGGATGCATGCTACTTTATATTGATGGATGCATATGGTATGATAAATTTGGTTGTTGTATGTTGATTTATTTTGATGGATGCATGATGAATGCAAATGTTTGTGATTTATATGTGATATGCAGAAATGAAATGGATGTATGGACTTTGTGATGTTTGGCTACGGCACCATAGACTTTTTAGAGTTCCATTATTTTGTCTTTTTAGGCGATTGTTGTGATGCATGACTTTGTATGTATACATGTGGTTTTTCTTTTTTTGTATTTTCTGATGGTATTGTAAGGATGAAAATGGTTTAGAAATGTAGCCAAGGTTTTCTGAGACTCAGACGGTTTTAACTTACTAGCCATGACTGTACTTTATCTTACAAGACTTTTGAACAAGGTATGAATCGGACTTGTTTTTGACCAAGTTATTTCACATCCCTGTGTGTGCAATTGAGTTCATTTATGTGGTATTTGTCAGGATACCGCTAGTGCCAGATGGGCTTTCAACCGAACCTATACTGAGGATCACCTAATTAGCTCCACTAACTCCTTTGTTGTATTTAGTTAGATTAATCTGCGATGTTATCCAGGATACCATAAGCTAGCTCATCCTTATGCAAACATTGGTCTGCACATATGCAAAGCGAATGTGACAGACATATCGTCATGCGGGTAGGATACCACCATTGCCAGATAGGCTATCAACCAAACTTGTAATGAGGATCACTTAGATGGTTTTCGAAAGCCGGGATTCCCGGGGTTCAGGGGGGGGGGATTTGTGGGGGGAGGGGGGGGGGGGGGGGCCCCCCCATATAGGGGGGGGGAACGCTTTTTTTTTTTTTTTTTTTGGGGGGGGGGTGTGGGGGGGGGGGGGACTGTTTTTTTTTTTTTTTTGGTTTTGTGTATTTTGAATTTGAGCTTGTGAATGGCTTTGATCCTTGTGGCCTTGGGGATGACTACCCATTCTGGTTAGGGGTAGATAGTACGAATCCTTACGACGTTGGGGACCAAGGGGATGATGGAGATTATGGAGCAAGGGCATTGATCTGTTAGGTCTTGGGGATGACTACCCATCCTGGTTAGGGGCGGATAGTACGAATCCTTACAACTTGGAGACCAAAGGTGAATGGAAAGTGTTAGGATGATGATTTGTTGGAATTTTGTTTTTGAATGGTGTTGATCCCTTTAGGTTTTGGGGATGACTACCCATCCTTGGCAGGGACGTGTAGTACAAATCCTTACAACTTTGGGAATCAACTATGATTGGGATTTGGTAGTGGTGAAAACCACTGTATGTGGAGGTGAATGGATATGAAAGAGCTCGTCCTTTTGTCAATTCTCAGCATTCTAGAACCATTCGCACGGGGGGATGAGCAAGATAACCGTTTCGCTTATGGTGACCTGGATTACTGTGTAGGTTTCATCTTTCGTTCACACAACTTGGGAATTTTTATGTGTTTTAATTTGTGTTGGGATGTTACGTAACAAGGTGTATTTCAAGTGTAACTCTACCTTCGTAAAATCTGTTTGACTTGATACATTTCATGGCTAAAGAGCAAAATGATGACTGAATCACGAAAACTCTTGATACATTAAAAGACCACTGACTCTAGTGTGGTAAAAAGCAATGCATGGTTTTTTCGCTGTTTTTGTGAAATGGAACAATGTGGAACAAGATGGACTAGCAGAACAATTACAGCCTATGGTGCCTTTGACTTGTATGACCACAAATATGCAATGTATGGATGCAATGCTTAATGCAGCTACATATTTTTGTATTTTTGATGGATTGATTTTGGTGAATATGAAGATGAGGTGCGAGAAGATCTCTCTATTGATGAATTTAAGTATGCCTAAAAATGCAAATTTTTGTTGTTTTTGATGATTTTTGTTGTTTTTGAAATTTCTTGATTTTTGACCAAGCGATTATGGAAATCCTTGGAGCATTTTGGAATTGACCAAGCAATTTTAGAGATCTTTGGAGCTTTTTTTGGGATTGACCAAGCGATTGTGGAAATCCTTGGAGCATTTTGGGATTGACCAAGCGATTTTGATAATCCTTGGGGCATTTTTGGGATTGACCAAGCGATTTTGATAATCCTTGGAGCATTTTTGGGATTGACCAAGTGATTGTGATAATCATTGGAGCATTTGGGGTGACCAAGTGATTGCGATAATCCTTGGAGCATTTTGGGGTGACCAAGTGATTGCGATAATCCTTGGAGCATTTTGGGGTGACCAAGTGATTGCGATAATCCTTGGAGCATTTTGGGGTGACCAAGTGATTGCGATAATCCTTGGAGCATTTTTTGGGATATGGCTCTCTTAGATATGAAATGGTCGTAAATGACTGATATTCAAGGGTTCTGTTTCCTTAATACCGTCGAGAGAAGCTAGCCGGTACGTCCCGGGTCCTATTTTGCTATCAATGACATATGGACCTAACCAATTTGCCGCGAACTTGTCCCTTAGGTGGGACGACAAATTAGAGTTCTATTGGTTTTCCTTCAAAACCAAATCACCAACCCGAAAGTCCCTTAGGTGAACTTTCATGTTGTAAGCTTTCTTAAGCCGCTCTTGATATATACGTAAGTGCTCGAGAGCATTAACGCGTCATTCGTCAAGCAACGTAAGTTGGTCTAACCGGGCCTGCCGCGCAGCGTCATCATCGATGAACTCCTGCATTGATATGCGGAGGGAAGGAATCTCCAACTCGAGAGGCATTACTACCTCTGAGCCATACACGAGCGAAAACGGAGTTGCCCCAGTTGGCGTTCGAATGCTAGTGCGATAAGCCCAAAGGGCAAGTGGGATTTGGATGTGCCAATCCTTATGACTGTCTATGACCATCTTTTTAAGGATGGCAACTAGCATTTTGTTTGACGCCTCTGCTTGCCCATTTGCCCGTGGATAATAGGGTGTCGAAAAACTGTGCTGAATTTTGTACTTTGTGGTCAAAGCACGCACGTCTTTGTTCTTGAATGATGGCCCATTATCCGAGATTATTTTGGATGGAATACCAAAATGACATATGATGTTATGCAAAATGAACTCCACAATGCGGGGTCCTATCGTAGAGGTCAGCGGAATTGCTTCCACCCACTTGGTAAAATACTCTGTGGCCGTTATGATAAACGTGTGATGGCCTGACGATGTAGGGGAGATCTTTCCAATTAGATCGAAGCCCCATTGAGAAAATGGCCAAGCATACTGGACTGTCTGCAAGGCCTAGGAAGGTACGTGCATCAAATTGGCATGATGTTGACACTTCACGCACTTCTTGACATATGCGCAACAATCTCGCTCTAAAGATGGCCAATAATAACCCATGCGAAGAATGCGCTTTGCAATGGCCATACCACTAAAATGGCCACCACATGTACCATCGTGCGCTTGGGCGACTGCCCAAGTGGACTCTTGCTGGTCCAAGCAACGAAGGAGGATCCCTTCATAGGCTGCGACGATACAAAATGTCTCCTATTAAGACATATTTAGCCGCTTTACTGCTTGAATGTTCATTTTGTGGCATGCGTCAATCCAAGGGGAAGAGTACCTAACTTGAGGTAGTCTCCGATGGGTAAATACCAGTCCTGTTGATCGAAAACCTCGACAGTATGAACAACCAATCCCTTTTGAAGTTCTTCCCTAACAAACGTTGAATGGGATAGAACTTGCAAGAATAGCATTGTGTTGCTATTAATGGGAGTAGGGGAAAACAAGGACCCCCAGTTGGCATGTTTCAGACGTTCTCGGATTCGAAAGAACTTATCCGAGGATGGTTCGATCTGGATCATGTGGATTCCTGGCGTCAAGTCTGAGCTTGCACGCTCCATCGCGGATTGCGATAAGGTTTTGACTTGAATGGTTGTCATATCACCGGAAAGGTCTTGCGGAATTAGTGACCCCAAGGAGGCCATTGTGTCCACAAAATGATTCGATGATCGAGGGAGTGCCTCGATGTCATACCACTCAAGTTTTGCCAAGAATTTGTCCACAAGGGCTTTATAAGCCTGCAAAACTGGGCATTTGCATTTATATACCCCTTTGACTTGATTGACTATTAACAGCGAATCACCAAAGATGTTCAGTCGTTTGATGTTCATGGCGATTGTTGTCTGAAGACCTAGGAGCAAGGCTTCATATTCTGCATTATTGTTGGTGCACTGGAAGTTTAATTTAAATGACAGGGGCATTGGAGCACCCTGTGGTGTGAAGAATACAATTCCCGTGCCACCACCTTGCTCACATTTAGAACCATCGAAGAATAGGGTTATGTCGGCTCGTGACTCAGGCTCATCAGAATCTGGCGATTCTGAGACATGGAAGACCCCATCATCGGGTAGTTCTATGACTAGAGGCTGATCGTCTTCAAGAGGAGCCTCTGCTAGTTGATCGGCTATGACTTGTCCTTTGATAGATTTTTGTCCAATGAACTCAATGTCAAATTCCGTCAACAACATGATCCATTTCGCCGTGTGACTACTATGATAAGTACGACTCATCATGTATCGCAATGGATTCTCCTTAGACACAACATACGTAGTGTTGCTCAGCATGTAGTGGCGTAGCTTTTTGGTAGCAAACACCACTGCCAAGCAGAGTTTCTCAACGTATGCATAGTTAAGTTCGTAACTGACCAGGGTGCGGCTAAGATAGTAAGTAGCCTATTCTTTGTGAAGTTCATTCTTCTGGGCTAGCATGGCGCCCAGTGCCACCTCGATGAGCTGAGATGTATAAGTAGAACGGCACTCCTGGTCTAGGTGGTGCCAACACTGGCGACGAAGCCAAGTATTGTTTGATTTCGTCAAAGGCTGACTGGCACTCGTCATCCCAATGAAATGTAACCCCCTTGTGCAATAATTTGTTCATGGGTCGGCATTTGTCAGATAATTGTGCTATGAAGCATTTAATCGACGCGACCTTTCCTTGCAGACTTTTGAGCTGCTTGATAGTGGTTGGGGGAGCCATTTCAAGGATTGCCTTGACTTTCTTTGGGTCCACTTCGATGCCTCGCTTTGAGACTATAAAACCCAAGAGTTTTCCGGATGTGACGCCGAATACGCACTTCTTGGGATTTAGTCTAACCTTATGCTCTATGAGGCGATCGAGGATCTTGCTTAAGTCACCGAGATGATCTGAGCGCAAAAGAGACTTGGCTAACAAATCATCCATGTAATCTTCCAAAGTTTTATGCATGTAATCATGGAAGATGTACGTCATGGCACGTTGGTAGGTGGCGCCAGCATTTTTAAGGCCAAAAGGCATGACCTTATAACAAAATGTCCCCCAAGGCATTGTGAACGCCGTTTTGAGTTGATCCTCAGGATTGATACGAATCTGATTGTATCCTGAGAAACCATCCATGAGGGATAGCATTTCGTGACCTACTGTAGCGTCTACCAATGCGTCGATGCTTGGCAAGGGGAAATCATCCTTAGGACTCGCTTTGTTTAGATCTCGAAAATCAGTGCATATGCGAATCCTCCCATCGGGATTTTTGATGGGAACCATGTTGGACAACCATGGCGGATAATCCATGCAGATGACAAACTGTGCATCCAACAGCTTTTGCAATTCGTCTTTGACCATCAAGGCCACTGTTGGGTGCATCTTACGTAGTTTTTGCTTTATAGGCTTGATTGTCGGATCAAGCGTTAAATTATGCGTGACTAGCTACGGGTCTAGTCCTGGCATATCCTTGTACGACCATGCAAAAACCTCCTTCTTCTCTTTGAGAAGGGCAATGTAGCCGGCTTGCTCTTCGGGGGATAAACTTACCCCCAGCTTGAGAATCTATGGATTCATTGGATCTGTGCCGATATCTACGTCAGTTGTCTCTTCGACTGACATGTGGGATCCGTCTTCCAACTGATGTGGAGTCGGGATCAAATGGATATCATTAGCTGAATTTAGATCTGCGTTTGGAACCTCGGGTCCCTCTTCAGCTTGAAAAATATCCTGAGTTGTCCCTAGGGTAAAATGAGGCATTTCACCGAAAGGCCAGTACTACGATGGTGATAAAGGTGAATTGACGCGATCCCAGTCGATGGCATCTATGTCTAGATGCAATGACCTTGCTTGGATCGGCCGGATTGCGAATGGGTGCGGTCAAGTCAATGGAGATCATGTGGATGAAATGAGTTTGGTCTCCATTACCGTGGGTGTTATAACTCGAACATTCTGGATGCTCCCTATGCTCTGGATCTGGTTCTGTAGGGACGGGTATGAACGGATCGGCCCTATGTGTTGGTAGGAAGACGGGGTCTTCTCTCGACACGATGTCATGATAGGGTCTCGTGGTGGACGGTGCTCATCTTGAATTTGGAGCCATGGATCCAACACTTGGTCCCACCTTGTTGGGTCTACCCACCATTCATGCCCTAACCTTATGCCCATCTGTCCCATTAGATCTTCATGAGTTAAAGGGCGATTGTTCCGTCGCGCATGTCTGAGATAGATCATCTCAGTCTCATCTTCTGAATCACTTTCGGAGATCCAAAAATGTTCATTCTCTTCAACAACTGTTACTTGCGACATTGAAGGTTCTCCTTGTTCTAGCAAGTTAATCTGGTCCCATTGCGGTTGTTCCACTCTTGGTGGAGGGACCTGATTCTCTTGACACTGTGTTGATTCAACTGGAACCTCTAAGGGGAACAACTTCAAAAAGATGTCCGGACATCGTTGATGTTCTCTTTGGTGATTAATGTCCGAACTTTCACCTCTCTCTAGCAAAGGAGAGGGATTACTACTATTGCCAAGGGTGTTTGTTGACCATGGGAGGTAATCTCCCAGTGTATATTCTGTATTTGGGTTGGCATAAAGATCTGGTGCCAATCCCCCCTTGTTGCCTATTTCTAGGCCTTGCATATTTTCTACCAAGATGTCTAAGGGCGGGGGTGGTTGAACCCTACTCCCGACTTATCATATGGCATCCGATATCTTGGTTGGCAAAGGACACGTATCCCTTGCTCATATCTCGCCTAGCCCGTATCCATGCCAATTGCATTGGCCGAGATATCTTAGAGCGAAGTCCGGGTTTGATGAGATAGTTGATGTTTTCAGCAAAAGGTTCTTCGTCTTCGTCCTTTTGCTTGCATGGTTCAAGACCATGATCAAGGCCCCCATACACAAAATTTGTCTGGTTTGGTGGGTAGCCTAGAGGAACAACTGTTCCTATGGGAAGGCGGGGTCTCCCCATGTCCTGTACTGATTCCAATGCGGGCGTTGCCACAACATTCTGCACTAAATACTCCCCCAGGCCCGTTCTGGCCATTTCAACAGTGATTGTTGTTGCTTGGGAGGGAGGGAACGGTAGTCCTTCCTGAGTCCATTCCATGTTTAGTGTTTTAGGAGTCTCAGGTTCCGTTGTGCTAGGTATTTCCTCTGTTGATACAGTTGATATTGTGGGCAACCCCTCTTCTAGGGGCTGAGCCTCTTCCATGATCTGTTTTCCCTTGTCCTTCTGTTTGGCCATGACAGGTGGCGTTGATAATGAAGGAGCAGATGATGAAGACTCACCTGGCTGGGATTTTGTTGATTTGGTCACCAGTGGTGCCTACGGTATCGGACCCTGTTTAGATGGATTTAACTGGAAATCCAAATGCGTTGAAGGGAGGGTCGATTGAGGCATTAAATGTACCGCATTGCAATACTTGAAGGGCTCTAAGTCCATCGGGACTACATGTATTTCTCCTTCAAAAGCATACTTTAAGCATTGGTGAGCGATCGAAGGGACACACTTCATGTCCCTGATCCAAGGCCGCCCTAGCAGTATATTGTAAGCCATCTCGCCTTCCAACACATGGCACAATGTAGGTATTGTCTTTTGTCCTACCTGGACAGCCAGAACAACTATGTCGACCGTCGAGCATATTGCATCGTTGAAAGCTCGCAGTGTGTATGTGGAGGCTGTGATGTGAGAGGCTGGCAGCTTCAAATGTTTTAGTGCTGCAGTGGTAATGATGTTACTGGACGAGCCAGTATCTACCAACACTCTCTTGTACGGGATCCCGTTGACCCGCGCGATAACGTGCAGGGGTGGATCTGCCATGTCATTCGATATTGTTTTGACTTCATCTTCTCTGAAGGTAATGACCGGCTCCGTACATCGTTTCACATGTCCCACAAAGTTGTTGAAAGAATTTGCTTCGTGAGGCTGTAATTCGATGGCTTTTAAAATTTCCATAAGAGCTTCCCTATGAGGTGCTGACTGTTGAATAAGCTCGTAGATGGAAAGCCTAGCCGATGTGGTCCGCAAACTCTGCGTGAGTTTGGTTCGTATCGTGACCTCGGGTCTAGGCGGAGGCAACTGCACAGGGCATTGTTGAGGCTGCGATGTTGTTGGAACTTCCCTTGTAGCTACCTCGGGGGCAATTGCTGGGTACTTTTTGTTCCTGGTCACTATGCTAATCATTCCCACAAATCCTTGCATGGGAAGATTTTGTCGCACCTCATTAATCTGGAGAGGTTTTGCCTGTGCCTCATGGGCAGGCAAAGGGTCCTTGAATACCCTCATTTGTTGATTATTTGGCGCTATGGGGTTGTCCACGGCCAATGTTTTATTGTCGATCAGATCTTGGATTAATCCTTTGAATTTCTAGCATCCATTTAAGTCATGTCCCCTTCGCCTATGGAATCTACAATATAATTCCTCTTTGTATCCTTTAGGCTTGGGAGCGTTAGGGTCTACAGTTTGGATCTCCGACAGGGTGACTAAATTTTCCGTTGACAAGCGGTCAAATAAGGAGTCCCTGGACTCCGTATAAGGGGTGAATTGTCGCCTAGGGCGACGCTACTGATTCTGCTCCTGTCTTGTATTTTCTCTCTCATAACTAGGAGGCACTGCACGGTAATTAGCCTTTTGGGGCTGCATTTCTTGCACAGAGCTTGGGGACATTTATCGCAACTTGGTTAACCGCAGCGGGTTGTGATTGCGTAGTCCCGGTCTTAGTGGTCTTATTCCACTCTTTCTTTTTAGGCTTGGCGATTGCGCCTTCGCCTATTTTGATCTCTTCTATAACTCTGGCTTGCGCCAAAGCTTCTTCTAAACTGTCGTATTGTTGTAGCAGCAAAAGCCTAGATATTGATTTTAAGCAACTCCGTGCAAACATCTGTGTGAGATCGGACATAGGGGGACGGTAGGGTAGCTTAGAAAGCAAAGCCCTCCATCGATTCTCGTATGCCGCCATTGTTTCTTCCTCATATTGCTTGAGGCTGGCTAGATCACTCAGTGATGCCTTCTTCCTTGTGTTGAAAGCAAAACGTTCAAGAAACGCATCTACTAATTGATCTAGGTTGTTTATGTTGTGTTTTGGTAATTGTGTGAACCAATCCGAGGTAGGACCTGCGAATGTGGTTATGAATGTCCTAAGCAACAATGCGTCATTATCTTGGATGCCGAAGCATTGACTCAAGAACCTTGTGACATGTTCTTGTGCGTCCTCTTCACCTTTAAAGACCGCCAATTGAGGCAACTTGAAATGTTTGGGGTAAAGAGGTGTGGGCACTGAGGGATGCACTGGATGACTACGGAGTTGACGTAATGTGGGTTTTTGATGCCCAATAGCTTTTGTCTCCATGGACTCCAAACGCTCTAATAGCGCTTTGTATGCATCTGAAGATTTTATTTCTTCCTCTTTTGTTTGCTCCCGTTGTGAGTTATGGGAGACTGGAGGCCTATGGGGGGGTGGCCGAGTGGCAGCCCTCCCGCCTTGATGGGGAGTTTCAGCACGTTCTATTTCTGGTTCATACTCCTCATAAAGTTCTTGAGGAGTCTCTGGGTGAGACCTATGACCCTGATTGAGTCCCTGCTGAGGGTACCCATCATTGTTTTGGGGAGTGGCCTCCCTCTCGGGTCTATAAGGTCTTGGAGGCAAAGCTTGACGAGGTCGCGGAGACCTGTCCTGCACCAAAGGGTTGTGCCTCACATATTGTTCTGCTCTTTGGGTGCGAGGGGTTGGCACCCTCTCAGGTAGTTTATAGCACAACTCATTCACTTCGCGTTGCATGCGCTCTTTATTCAGGCGGTATAGGTACTCTAACTCCTGATGACCTTGTTCAAGCCGCATGATTTGGGCTTGACGGGTGGCATGTCTGGCGACTACCGGGTCAATTTGGTCTGCCCTCTTTTGCTCAGGAGGCTTGAATGTTTTTCCTATGTGTTTGCCTCGATCTTGATGATCTAAAATTTCAATGGGTTGCTTCCCTCTATCGAGGTAGGCGACATTCACTTGAGGCTCTGGCCTCGATGTGTGATCATGATACCTAGCAGGTGCGGAAATGCAAGGTTCCCACGCTGTTTGTTGTCCTTGAGGAATGCGATGGCTTTCCTCGTACTCCCTTTCATGGGTTTGAAAGGGGCGGGCGGAGTTAGCTCGCCCTGTGTAAAGAGCCCTGCGCTCTGGATTTTGTCTTTCTATTCTGATGGGAGGTAAAGGAGGGACGCCATATCCACGTTGTCTCTCCAAATGGACAGTGTGCCTCTCTAGCACTTCATCACGCTGTGGCCACTCATGTCTAACCTCAAAAGGCGATTCTCTATTTACGTCAAGGTCTACATGTAAAGCGTCTTCCCGAAAGGGGCTGTGTTGAATGGGCATACCCCACAAAGGGGGATCCCAATAATTCTTTCTTGATGTGGTCTGACGAGGACCTTCTTGTGGGCCAGACCGCCAAGGGGGTATGACTAAGTCCTCAGGACTAAAGCGAAGGCGACTTGTGCCCGCTTCTTGTGTACCTTTCGGAGCTTCTGCCCTTGATTGGGCTTGGCTACGGGTGTACACCATTGCGGTGCTTCTCTACTATCTAAGCAGATTTTTATCTCGTTTATGATGATTTTTCTTTTTGTCTACACTAAGCAGAAATGAACACACACATACACAAACTGTGATTATCTCTTTTAAGGATTAATAGTGTGTCCTAAAGCTGGTTTAGTGCATTTTGATGTTTTGTTTTGTTTTTGAATGTTTTTGAAGAACGTTTAAATGCATAATGAAGGCTCATATAACTCCCAAAATGGTCGCCCCTTCAATATACCAACCAGGCCGATATACCAACCTCTCTATATACCCGCCCTTACGAGAGGGAGACTATAGGTACGTGAGAGCAGATGGTACGTGGTACGTAGGCGGTACGGAAGGGGGATTGTCCTGTTAATGGCACCTACCATAGAAGACTTATCCTCGCGTGCATGGGAATCACCCCAGCGACACTCGGTCAACTTTCGTCAAGATTTACGCCTAACAACAGTGACAATCGGGGTAATGGATGCAAATCAAGCCAAGGTGGTGATGAAATCCACCGATGGTCTTGATCAAGGGCTGGGGTTTTACGACCAGCTCCTTGGTTTAATTTTACCACGTGAAGTGTGTGTGGTTCTTTTTATTTAAAAAAATGAAACAAGCAACAAAAAAATACAAAAAAAAAAAATTTTTTTTAAAAACTAAATAAAGTAAGAAAATTGACGAAATATTTTCCTACCCTTTAAACAATTAAAAAAAAAAAATTCATTTTCCTTGATTTTTTTTTTTTAGATTAAGCTTTCCCTAAGAAGGTAAAATTAACAGGAAGCAGGAACAGAAAAATGAACAAAAAACAACGGGAACAGTTTTAAAACCCTTACCTTTCTCTGCCCAAACTTGTTGTTTCTGATCTTCGGCTAAAAAAGGTACCTGCTAAGCACAAAACACAGCAAATCAGATTAGTTTCTGTGATTTAAAAATCAGGGAATGGTCCCACCGTGATCGCCATTGAAAGCATGAGATTCCGGAAATAAAAGAAACACTAATTGCAATGTAAACCAAATAGCTTGATGCATGAAATAACATAGATATAATCAAATCAGAAGTAGGAGCACAACCCTTTTTATTAATTTGATTCCAACTCGGTTACAATGCATCTCCTCAGTTACATATTTTCGAGTTACAATCATGAACAGTGATCTTCTTTTCCGCATGCCCACATTTGAAACGGGCAGGCCAGTGTTGCTTGCTACTGTTCTTCCTGCATTCAAAGAAATAGTAAACTGTTTAGTAGCACCTGTGTTAAAAATAAACAAAAGCATAAAGGCTGCTGCCAATAAAACAATCATTGTTATCTGCAGGTCAATGAAGAACCAAAAATCGACTAAAACACGATACTATTTGCCGGTAAAATGCCTTCTAGAATATGTATTCGAACACTGTTAACTGCAAGATATGCTCGAACGTAGCAAGATATATTCGACTTACAACATAGTGCAAGATATATTCTATCGTAAAACGTGAGTTATTTCGACAGCATAAAGCATAAGGTAAGATGAGCACACGATATCGAAATAGATTGAAATAAACTAAGAGCAACGTCTTCTGAATCTGATAGACGTTTAAACATCAGAGAATACAATATGACAGAATACAATAACTTGAAACATAGGAACGCGTGCGGGGCGCCCAAGCGGGCCGCCCGCCGTTGGAACTTGATCTCGACGTCGATCCACTAGGGAAGGACTCGAAATCTCTTAGGTTGAGTTATCGTCGAATGGATGGAATACTGTTGTCCACTGTCGGGTTCTAAGGTTCGGATCCATGCTTCTAGAAACCACTCACTAACCTCCCGTGCGAAAGAGATCAAGAGTGTAGAAGAAATGAATCAGAAAGGAAGCAATCGGGCCTTTTAGTTTGACAGCACTTCGTTGCTTTCGAATCCCTGCCAACCTCTGTTTGGGTGGAAAAATCCACCATTTTATAGACCCAGGGGGTCTCCTTGAATGTCGTGCATAAGCGCCACGCATTGGTCAAAGGTGCCATGTGGCGGTCGTGTCTCCTCGAGAGAGGAAAGTCCTCCACGACTCGGGCTTCCGTTAATGCCACTGTGACAGTCCTTCAACGGCCCACGCAACTGACTGTGGTGTCACTGCCAATTGTCTAAAGCCCACCTTAAATCATTTTTTAAATGTTTTAATGTTTGCCTTTAATTGTTTGAATTCCGCCTTTGAAATGCCGACGTGTCGCCGATATCGCGATGTCACGATATCGCGACACTTCAGCCAAGGCCTTTCCTTGAGTTCCGAAGTGTCGCGATATCGCGACGTCGCGATATCGCGACACTTCGGCCAAGGCCTTGCCTTGGGCGCCGAAGTGTCGCGATATCGCGATGTCGCGATATCGCGACACTTCAGCCAAGGCCTTGCCTTGGGCGCCGAAGTGTCGCGATATCGCGACGTCGCGATATCGCGACACTTCGGCCAAGGCAAAGCCTTGGGCGCCGAAGTGTCACGAAATCGTGACACTTCGGCCAAGGCAAAGCCTTGGGCGCCGAAGTGTCACGAAATCGTGACACTTCGGCCAAGGCAAGGCCTTGGGCATCGAAGTGTCGCGATATCGCGACACTTCGGCCAAGGCAAGGCCTTGGGCACCGAAGTGTCGCGATATCGCGACGTCGCGATATTGCGACATCGCGATATCACGACGTCATGATATCGTGACACTTCGGCCGAGGCCCTTCTTTTGATTAAGAGATTTCGCAAATAAAAGAAACACTAATTGCAATGTAAACCAAATAGCTTGATGCATGAAATAACACAGATATAATCAAATCAGAAGTAGGAGCACAGCCCTTTTTATTAATTTTATTCCAACTCGGTTACAATGCATCTCCTCAGTTACATATTTTCAGTTACAATCATGAACGGTGATCTTCTTTTTCGCATGCCTACATTTGAAATGGGCGGGCCAGTGTTGCCGTCGCTTATGTTGATGAATCCTTGCTTGCTGCTATTCTTCCTGCATTCAAAGAAATAGTAAACTGTTTAGTAGCACCTGTGTTAAAAATAAACAAAAGCATAAAGGTTGCTGCCAATAAAACAGTCACTGTTATCTACAGGTCAATGAAGAACCAGAAATTGACTAAAACATGATACTATTTGTCGGTAAAATTCCTTCTAGAATATGTATTCGAACACTGTTAACTACAAGATATGCTTGAACGTAGCAAGATATATTCGACTTACAACATAGTGCAAGATATATTCTATCGTAAAACGTGAGTTATTTCGACAGCATAAAGTGTAAGGTAAGATGAGCACACGATATCGAAATAGATTGAAATAAACTAAGAGCAACGTCTTCTGAATTTGATAGACGTTTAAACATAAGAGAATACAATATGATAGAATACAATAACTTGAAACATAGGAATGCGTGCGGGGCGCCCAAGCGGGCCACCCGCCGTTGGAACTTGATCTCGATGTCGATCCACTAGGGAAGGACTCTAAATATCTTAGGTTGAGTTATCGTCGAATGGATGGAATACTGTTGTCCATTGTCGGGTTCTAAGGTTCGGATCCACGCTTCTAGAAACCACTCACTAACCTCCCGTGCGAAAGAGATCAAGAGTGTAGAAGAAATGAATCAGAAAGGAAGCAATCGGGCCTTTTAGTTTGACAGCACTTCGTTGCTTTCGAATCCCTGCCAACCTCTGTTTGGGTGGAAAAATCTACCATTTTATAGACCCAGGGGGTCTCCTTGAATGTCATGCATAAGCACCATGCGTTGGTCAAAGGTGCCATGTGGCGGTCGTGTCTCCTCGAGAGAGGAAAGTCCTCCACGACTCGGGCTTCCATTAATGCCACTATGACAGTCCTTCAACGGCCCACGCAACTGACTGTGGTGTCACTGCCAGTTGTCTAAAGCCCACCTTAAATCATTTTTTAAATTTTTTAATGTTTGCCTTTAATTGTTTGAATTCCACCTAGCGCAAATGCCGAAGTGTCGCGATATCGCGACGTCACGATATCGCGACGTCACTATATTGCGACACTTTAGCCAAGGCCTTTCCTTGAGTTCCGAAGTGTCGCGATATCGCGACGTCGCGATATCGCGACACTTCGGCCAAGGCCTTGCCTTGGCGCCGAAGTGTCACGATATCGCGACGTTGTAATATCGTGACACTTCGGCCAAGGATTCGCCTTGGTCGAAGTGTCGCGATATCGCGATATCGCGACATCGCGATATCGCGACACTTCAGCCAAGGCGAAACCTTGGGCACCGAAGTGTCACGAAATCATGACACTTCGGCCAAGGCAAAGCCTTGGGCACCGATATCGCGACGTCGCGATATCACGACACTTTGGCCAAGGCCTTGCCTTGGGCGTCGAAGTGTCGCGATATCGCGACGTCGCGATATCGCGACACTTCGGACAAGGCCTTGCCTTGGGCGCCGAAGTGTCGCGATATCGCGACGTCGCGATATTGCGACACTTCGGCGCCCAAGGCAAGGCCTTGGGCGCTGAAGTGTCGCGATATCACGACGTCGCGATATCGCGACACTTCGGCCAAGGCAAGGCCTTGGGCGCTGAAGTGTCGCGATATCGCGACGTCGCGATATCAGCGACACTTCGGCCAAGGCAAGGCCTTGGCCGCCGAAGTGTCGCGATATCGCGACACTTCAAGAAAAGCTTTGCTTTGGACGCCGAAGTGTCGCGATATCGCGACATCACGATATCACAACACTTCAGCCGATGCCCTTCTTTTGATTAAGACTTTGTCTTGATGAAGGCTTTGTTTTGATGAAGGCTTTGTTTTGATAAAGGCTTGCTTTGATGAAGGCTTTGTTTTGATAAAGGCTTGCTTTGATGAAGGCTTTGTTTTGATAAAGGCTTGCTTTTGACTTTGATTGAGACTTTGTTTTGATCAAGGCTTTGTTTACTTTCCGACCTTCTGAATTGCTATGTAAGTGGCTAGGACCACTGTTTGACCTCTGAGGGCTGCCCTGAAAGCTGTGTATGTCAATGCGATCAGTGTTTGTAGTCACTTAATCGGATTGGTGTTGTTTTGGTGTCTACAGTGGTATTTTAAATAATCACAATAAAAGCATAACTTAATTTACACCCTTTTCAATCCAACTTCATAAATACATCCAACAAAGTCTATTTTAATAAAAACCCTTATTAAGAATAACCCATAATAAATATCTCAAAATCACTTTAACAACAACTCCTTATTGCTCCCAAAATAAATTCTCTATTTCCATAAAAATAAAACATAAATAAAATATGCTTTTGCAATAATAATCACAGCCCTAATGATAAAATTTAATTCCCATTAAATACCTTATAACTCCAAACTTTAGGGCTAATAAAAATTATTAAAGGCAAAAATGTATATACCTCTCAAGGGGATTCGAACCCCTATCCGCCACAAAAAGAGAGCGTCTTAGTCATGGCTAAGATTCCAACTGAGCCAAAGCGCTCGTTAGAAAAGCAAAGGCCAAAAGGGCATTTAGTCTTCCTCCGTATGTCGCAAGGGACAAAGTGCCAAAGCGCATTCCACACGCTGCTGTCAAGGGGATTCGATCCCTGATATTTGCATTTCCCACATTATTAACAAAATCGATACACCAATGCGCCACACCTCATACCATGTTTGAGATTTCCAAATTGTTGCGCTTTCTTTGTTGCTTCCTTTTCAAAAATTCACATGAGCTCTTTCGAATTCCAAGGAAATTAACACATGAGAGCAAGGATTTTTATTTGGTTTAATTGCCACCCCTTTATATAGTTTTTAATAACACTTTGAAGATGTCAGAGGAAATATTAAAACTGTATTTGCATGATAATGTTGAAGACAAACTTTCCATTTAAATTTGAATTTAAATTTTAAATAATTAATATTTAAACCAAACATTAAAACTCAAATAACTCCATCACCGGAGCACCTTTTCGATGAAATGAAAGCCCAACATGAGTTTTAAGAAAAACCCATATCAAATATATTGTCCATGATTTTAAATAAAACCTTTTATTTTCCTTGCCTTGGTTTTCACAAAAACCCTTCATAGATCCTTTTGACATTTATTGCTCTATTGACATCAATGACAACATTTTAGCTTAGGGACTCAAAATGTCCAACACATAGTGGTGTCGTAATACAACGGGCCAAAACCATGGGTTGAAACAACCCATATGGTTATCACATTATTTTGACAAGTTTTTTTCATCAAGAAAATACAATTAAATTGCCAACCATAAATTTTTAATAAAAAAATTCTCCATCAACAATATTTAATGGTAATTAAATATTTAATGTTAATTAAATATTTAATGCTGCCTCTTAGAACCCCCTTTAATGGCCTATTTTTGATCATTTCCCATCAACAATACTCCTTGGCAATAAATTCCTTTCTTATCAATTTGGCTCCATTACCTAACAAAATTACTATTTAGCTTCTAGGTTGTTTCTGTGAAGCGAAAATATGACACAAAAATATGAAAATAAAATAACCCAATGAACAAAATATTGCACAAAATATGATTTTATTCAATATATGGGGGGGAGAGCTGAGAAACTCCTTTGTTACAATTGATCCGTTCAATGCAATTATTTTGATACAATAAATATAGGTGTTAGGGTTCTCCAAAACCCTAGCTACAAAACAAGTAGTGTCTCCAATGTATCTTGCTTCCAACAAGGTGAGTGGGCTTTTGGTTATTCATAATCGAGCCACTCTAGCTTTAGAAGCTTCTCAAAAATCTTTGATGAATGCTACCTAATATTGCATACACATCAAACATAAAGTCATTAGCAAACAAAATGAGGGTTCCACAGTGTGAACCCTCATAAATGTAAACTAAAAACTCTAGATCTAAGTAAATAGAACATTCAGAATAAAATAGCAAAAAATAAAACACATATAATAATTAACTTGTTGTTTTGTTGCTCCATTGTAGATCGATGGAAGGGTACCCCTGGTAGCACTTGGTGATCTTATAGTATAGATTATGGTTTGTGGTTGTAGGAACGACAGGCACTCTGCTACACCTATAGAATACAATAGGCACATGGCTACACTTGTGGTATGAGGCAGACACTTGGTTGTGCTCGTAGATTAGGGGTAAATTTGCAAAAGCAGATTGAGGGAATGTGAAGGGCTCGACGGATGGACAACAATGGTGGCGGTAGAAATGGGATGCGAAGGTAACTGGAATCTAAACATTCTAGGGCAAGCTAGGATTTTGTGGAAGTATAAGCTAGGGCACATTCTACTCACAAGAAACATTGTCTCAACAATGTTAGGCCTCACAAGTAAATTAGAGCTCCAAAATTCAAGTTTTCTAGGATTTATGGGTTGAGCACTGAGAATTCTCCTATTTTTATCAAGCCTAGGATTTTCTTAGGGTTTTAGCTTAACATTTTTAATCATGTGGCTAATATTAAAGTAGATCCAAAGGTTGATATTAAACTTTAAGTGTGACACAGATTAAGGAATATGGACAGATGAGGTTAATTTGGCTTATAAATATATATTTTATAATAAATATATTAAAATATAATATAAAATATTATATTTAAATATAAATAATATAAAATAAACATAAATAAGTCAAAGAGGGGTCGTAAAATGGTGGGAAAAGGCTAAAGTGGGTCATTGGATGATGGGAAAGGCATGAAATGAACAATTGAATGGCGGTAAAGGGTGATGGTGGACAAGTGGATGATATAATGACCAAGATGAATGACAAGTGGCTAGGATTTGGTGTCTACAATTTCATTTGTAGAACATGTATGTATGATGACTACTTATTTCTAATTTAGGCCTACTAGATGCTCATGGGACTTACTCTGAATTTTGAATTTGTTCTCATGTTCATTTATTGGTTTTGAAATTTATAGTTTGATTAGATACAAAACATTATTACTCAATATTTTATGAGTGGTAATCGAACTGGCTAGTCTATTAGGTAATTCCATGGTTTGGTTATGTAATCTCTAAATATGCATATATCTTTATGTGGCTTAATCTGCACCATTATAAGTTTTGGCTTTAACTCCTTTTGTTTCTTTAACACCCTTTTCCCCCACATTTAGGAATAGTTAGTTAGAACTTCAAAGGAACCAAACTCCTTCAGATATTGATTGTCTAAAGCTTCATAGAATCTTGGTCATTCAATGTTGGTTAAGGTATGTGGGTGCACAACATTTCCATTAGATAGATTCTTCGACCAATAATTTTTTATCTAATATTTAAAATTCATTGAGATAAGTAGATTATTTTGTTTATTGGGTTATATGGGATTGAAATGAGCCACACTTTTCTTACATTGTGACAACATAGTGGTATGACAATAACTTGAAAATGATGCATGTATCACTTGGTAACATTCTAACCTTGGTTTCCTCCTTTAATGCTGAAAAATAAGACCAATTGATCTAATGCTATTTGATTGAGATGACTAGTGTTAAAGGTTAAAAAATAAAATATTTTTACTCTCAACCTTTGGTTTTGAAATTATCATAAATAAAACGACATGATAGACTATATAATATTATAATTATATTGAATATGAATATATATATATATATATAAATATATATATATATATATATATAAGTATAATGCCAAACATAAAACACATTATGCTCAGTTGCATTGTTTTCTATTTCTCAAAAAAATCAGTAATTTCATTTTAGAGTTTGAAAAAAAAAATACAATGAGATGGGTTTTTTATACCTTCATACAAGCCTTACTAAAAAACCCCATTAAGACTTGTAAAATATCAAAATTATTTAAAAATTCTGTTAGAACTGATATATTAATAACTATGAATAGCCTAGTACCAACCCTCAGTCATCTTATAGAAGTATCATTTTGATACTTCAAACCTAGGGCCATTAGTCATATTACATATATGTCCTTAATTATAATTAGAGGTCTAAAAATAAAACCAAAAGTATCCTACACCACATCTTCTATAAAATAGAAATAAATATTAGGAGGGGGTAAATCATGGTTGAATTATAGTTCCATACACTACTTTAATCGAGTACCAACAAGAATATCCAAAAAATAATCCTCCAAAATCTTATATTAAATAATGTGATCATAAAATATACTAAAAAGGAGGATCATAGCCCTACCCACAAGCATTGATGCAAAAACCCATGTGCACAAGATCAAGATTAGAAATATGGGTGAATATTGTTTTTGGTAAATAAACAATTAGAAAATTTACAAACCACCATCATAAGAAAATAGTCCATGTTATGATTGGTACAAAGCTTGCTATTGTGATTATCCTAATAGAAATAAATTATAATATGGAGTACTATTTTTTAGATAAGAACTTATTATCTTCTATAGGTATGATCATGATGTATACACTTAGGTATGCAATGCCAATACAGATAACTAAAACTCCAAAGCATATTGTTGATAGGCCAAACACTCTATATATATTATTATAGAGAAGATATTCTAGCAATAATTTATGGAGGAACCACATGATCATCACTATAAGGTAAGTAAATAGGGAAGAAATATTTAACATTAAAAATGATCGAAAGGAAGGAAGAAATGCGATCTTGGCACCCCCATAAATGACACTATCTTTACCTTCCTCAATTCTACTAGGGATTTAAAATAAAACTTCAAATGTAATGATCGTAATCGTAGATGCCACCACCTTATCCACATCTATAATTTATGTGTCATTTCCTTCATACAATCATGAGACTATATAAGTCTTTAGGCATTCTCTATGTAAGCCTATGGGAATTCTAGATGCAAGCCTACAGGCATTCTTCTATGTAAGCTTATAGATATCATTTTTTGTAAACCTATAGGTATCTCTATGTAATACTATGGGTAGTTGATATGTATTTATCTTGAGTGATACTAGTTAAACCATATCCATGGGTAACCTTGACTAAATATTTTAATAAATTGATTATATTATAATTTAACCTTCAATTTAGGTTATGTCATCTTGAGGTGAATATTTAGTTAGGGATTTGATACCATTATAGTACCTCCCACCAACTAATCAATGGTATCAGTTTGTGATATGTGATATTGTGGGGTTGCCTATTGGGACCCAGCCATTATTCCTTCTATGTATTTGTGTCATTTATTACTCTATCTATTTTAATATATATATTCTTCTATTTTAATCTTCTTCATTTATCTAAATATGATTGTCATTGATATCATTAAAAAAGATAGAATGTATTGAGAATTTTAATATGGTACCAAATAAAAAAAATAACTTTACCTGTGATAAGAAAACTAGGTTGGAGTGTGCTTTGGTCTTTTGAATGCAACCTATGAATATGGTAGATTGTGTGGCTTGGGATAAGTCTCATATATTTTTGGAACCCCCTCCACATGAGTGGTTGAAATTATATTTTGATGGAGCATCCAAATGGAACCTAGGGCTAGTGAGTACAAGGGATATTTTTAGGAATTCAAATGGAGATATTTTTCTTTCCTATGTAGAAATATTGGGGCACCAAACAAACCACTTTATTGAAGCATGAGCATTATTTCAAGAAGTCTCTCAATTGGATATGGTTAATTGCAAAAAAATGATTATAGAAGAAGACTATTTGAATATAATAAAAATGATCAAGGAAAATAAAAATTCATCCTGGATTGTCTTAAAATTCATCTTGGAAGCTACAAGAATGATCCAAAATCTAGAAGAAGTCCAAATATGTCACCATTTCAGGGAAGGTAATAAGGTTGTAGATTTTCTTGTGAACCAATGTGTCCTTCTTCAAAATATTCAAGTTTGGAAAAAAAATCTCCTTGATGGTCTTAAAATGCTAGCTAATGAATTTAGATTGCATTAGGAATAGGATTGGATTTTGGATCCTGATATTTTGGATTTGGGTTTTTGGTTTTGTTGAGTGGGAAAACTGTTGATTTTCAAATTCAAATTCAAATCAGGTTGGCATTGATTATCTTAAGTCCCATAAAATGAGAGAGAATAAATGAGTTAGGAGGAACCATTTTAAACTTTCTATTGGATAGCTATTGGTATCAGGGATTAATGATCTAGATATGTGGTCTATTAGTTGGGTCCGTAGAAAGCTAGATGAGGGGAGTAGGAAGAATTTCAAGTGTGGGAGGAAATTTATCTTGTGTTTCTCCCTTGTTTGATAGTATATCTACTCACTGATGAATAGAAAAATAGGCTCTCATAAATCTTAGGAATGACTGGGATTACACGTTTAATATGGTGCCTCTTATTCTAGATGGGAGCAAGCTGAGCTAGATAGTTTTTAGCTCCTATCCCAAAAATCCTTATACCCCATGCCTTGCCTATAGGGATTGCAATGAGAGAATCATGAGCCTTCATTTTTTGGATAGGTCCTAATATTCTAAGTCCAAACTTGAACTCTTTCCAAATATTTTTGTAGTCTTGAATGATGAAGATTTTCCTGGGTGTAAGTTCCAAGAAGTGTGGTGGCAGATTAGTGGTAGTGGTTTTTCTGATATTATGATTAAATTATATAGATTAATTTGGGCAAGTGCACCATTAGTCCATCATATTATGGGCATGATAATCCATGTGTGCTTAGAGGATGTATTTATAGGTAGATAGGTTTGATCTTCTCAGGCAATTATAGTTAGCTCTCCCTCAATGGTAAGTTGTGGTGGGAAAAAGGTGATAATTCTATCTTAATTTCTTTGAGTAGTGTAAGAAAGAGTGTCAGGATGGATACCTTGATATTGGAGCATCAATCTCTTACGATGGATGAGGAGGTCCACAAGATCTTGAAAAAATAGAATGTACTCTAGTGTTTTCTAAAATTTAATGGCCACCACTGAGATTTGGTAAAACATCTAGCTTACTCATGGCATGAAGGTGTAGTGAGAGTGGATTCGATGGAGTTTGAGATCAATATTCCCCTTATCACTAAGGTGACTAGGCTTGTGGAAAATTATTTGGTTAATAATAGTGAGAAGCACTACCTAGAAAAAGAAGTTCAAGTATTTTTGGATGGCAAAGAAGAGCTAACAAAAACCTAAAATGGGTTCAAGCATAATTCCCTTAAATACCCATGGGATTGTGTGGTGCCAATGATAATGCAATACTTCACTCTTGATGAGGATTTGGAGATCCTTAGAAGCTACCATTTCATGATTCTTAACCATTTATGTCGCAAGAATATGATGAGCATCTTATCATTTATTTTTTAGTCTTTGGTGAGGACTTTATCCAAGGTTAAGAAAGGGATGGCCTTTGACCAACTACACCAAGGTATTTTGAAGATGATATTTGATCATGTGGTTAAGCTAAGAGGTTTGGATGGAAAAAACAACTTAATTATCTGATTAGTATCTATGTTCCTTTGGTGGGTTATCCAACATCCTTGACTTTGAGGGATTTAGATGCTTTGATCCAGGAGGCCATGGAAGACACTCCTTTGGTGGTGCACCATATAGTAATGGTGAAGCTCATTCTAAGAGAACATAGAAGTAGTGAATATGACATGAGGAGATCAATGCCTTTAGTGGCTAAGATGGTGAATAATGGTAAGGCTTCAATGACTATTAATGAATCTGACTCGAAGGATTTTCCTCCTAAAAAATTATAGTTGGTGCAGGAATTGGGAGGCACTAGGCAGATCCAGAGCCTTGGATTCTAGTTGGGAGGTTACAACCCAAATGATCTAAACATGATGATATTGAAGTTGTATCGTTCAATGATCGACTCCATGTAGGTGTCAATTTCTTGCATCGAGGAGGTGCTTGCCCTTATGGTATGATAGGTGTCTAATAGGAATAAATTTAAGGATGAGACCAGTGTTGGCCCTAGTGTATCTAAGTTCTAAGTTTAGGTGTTATGTTTATTTTTTGTCTATTTAGCTTAGCATATTTGGGTCTATGTGCCTAGTTTTGTACCCCTACATGGGTGTGTTGATCCTCGATTGCTGGTTTATCTTGGTGGTCTAGTTTCTGTTTGGATGTCTATATTAGCTCTTATGTTTATTGCTCTTTATTTGGCTTCTCTTTACCTACTAATGATATCGAATGTTAGATTATTTTTGTAGAAGAATTGGAGGCCCTTTCATAACTCCATTCATCCACCTTATCAAAAAAAGAACTTTGGTCAATCACATAAAAATAGTATAGAGAGAAAACTATGGTAGATATGGATAAATTGTCAGTTTTATTCCATTTGTTGCCAAATTTTAAGGAGGGTCCTAGCTTAAAACTTTAATAATTTTATCATTTTAAAGTTTGATTTTGTAACCAAATATTTTCATCCTTTCCCTACAAGATTTTATAATATTAAAATCATAATATTCTATTGAATATTTTATTTTTAGTATACATGTTTGATGTGAAAATAGGTAGATGTTGAAATCACTCATTTCACTAGCATAGTGGTAAGCTAGTCACTTTACATAATGAAGATCTAAGATTGAATCCTTGGAATGAAATTGGCACAGTTTTTTGTGTTCATACATGCAGGATCATTTTTCATGAGCACAACATTTTTCTATGAATCTTAAACAATTTCCAATATGCATGAGGCTAATGGTGCATTAGTTATCACATGTAGATTGGTTATTGAAGGTTAGGGGTTCAAAAATAGATGAGTCTATATTGATAACTTCTTTGGATGAAAGTGTTTCACATGAGCATGAAAAATTTGTTAGACAAGTATAGTTATTAGTTCAAATATTGTAAAGGAACCTTAGAATCTCCAATTTAACCATGGTACACTAGCAAGGTGTAGAGTTTGTATATAGGAGGTTCCATGATCAATTTGTGCTAGAGGTTGGGTTAGTTTGATGGTAGCCCTATCCATTTTATCATAGTGATGCATTCATATAAAAAAGAGAATGTTGACTAATTGTTTACATTTATGTTAGTGGCACAATGCTTAGTTGCTTGCTTTGGATGGCATAGACTAGAGGCTAAAATTATGCATATAACTATTTTTAATTTACTTTTGTGGTATTTTATGACCTTTCCTACCTCAAGGGATAGGTACAATATTGTATTTTTTAAAAGGGGGGGGTTGAAGGGGTTTTTTTTTTTTTTTACTTCGTCCCCCCCCCCTCTTAAACTGGTGTCCACATATCCCCCCCTCTCGGGGGTTGGGGCGCCAAGATATTTTTTTTTTTTATATATTTATTTTTACATTTTTTATTTTTTTTTATATATATATATATATTGTGTTTTTGTGTGTGTGTGTGTTTAGATAGATTGTGTCCATCCCCCCGCCCCTCTTTTTTTTTTATAATTTTCTACCACCGTTTTTTTTTTTTTTTTTTGGTGGGCTGCGGGCCCGGGGCCCCGCCCCCGCCGGGGGGGGGGGGGCGGGGGCCCCCCCCCCCCCCCCCCGCCCGCCCCCCCCCCCCCCCCCCCGCCCCAAAAAAAAAAAAACCCAAAAAAAAAAAAAAAAAAAAAAAAAAAAAAAAAAAAAAAAAAAAAAAAAAAAACAAGCGCGGAGCACACACACAACAACAAACCCAAAAAAAAAAAAAAACCAAACAAAACCAAAAAAAAAAAAAAAAAAAAAAACAAAAAAAAAAAAAAAACAAAACCCAAAAAACAAAAATAAACCAACCAAAACCTAAAAAAAAAAAAAAAAAAAAAAAAAAAAAACACACAAGACAATAAAAAAAAAAAAAAAAAAAAAAAAAAAAAAAAAAAAAAAAAAAAAAAAAAAACAAAGAACACAAAAAAAAAAAAAAAAAAAAACCCCCAAAAAACTAAAAAAAAAAAAAAAAGAAAAAAAAAAAAAAAAAAAAAAAAAAAAAAAAAAAAAAAAAAAAAAAAAAAAACAAGCACTAGACCCCCCCAAAAAGAGGGCCGCCCCAACCCCGACCCCCGGGGGGGGCAAAACATTATATCCCAATCCCCCCACCCCCCACTGCCTCCCACCCCGCCCCCCCCCTCCCCCCCCCCCCCCTTACAATCTTCCAAAACCCCCTCCCCCCCCCCCCGCCCCCCCCCCCCCTCCTTTATTCCTCTCCCCCCCCCCCTCCCCCCCCGGGACGCTGCGGGGGGCGCACAGGAATACACGGACGCCGCCCCACACCCCCCCCACCCCCCCCCCCCCCCCCCCCCCCTCCCCGCCCGCTCCCCCCCCCCCACACCCCCCCCCCCCAGGGGGAGGAAACAAACTCAACACAAAAGCAAGGGGAGCCCCGCCCCCCCCCCACCCCCCCCCCCCCCCCCCCCCCCCCGCCCCCCCGCGCCCCCCCCGCGCGGCCCCCGTACCCCCTGGGCGTGCGGGGGAGGAGGGGGGCCCCCCCTCCTCCCCACCTCCCCCATCCCCATACCCCTCTCCCCCTCTGCGCGGGGCCCCGCGCACCGGGCCAGCCGCCAGCCCCCCTTCGCCGGGCCCGGGGGGGGGGGGGGGGGGGGGGGGGGGGGGGGGGGGGGGCGGGCGGGGGGCGGGCGGGGCCGTGCGCGTGTCGCCTGTATCTCCCTACTTCAATCCTATAAAAAATCCAAATCCACTAAATCCAACACAGACCAGCCGGAGAACCGGGACGACCGGACCCACGCCGCACCGCCACACCGGCCCCCCCACGCCCTACGCCCCCCCACCCCGCCGGCGCGCGACAGCGGGGCAACGGCGGGGGACCGGGCGGAGCCCCCCGCCCCCGCGCCCCCCCGCCGCCACCACACTCCGTCGCGCACAAATGATATGACCTCATAACTGCACACTCCCCTCACCCCCCCCCCCCCCCCCCAGACCCCGCGCACCCCCCCGCAGGCGGCGCCACCCCCAGCGAGCCCCCGCGCCACACCCCGCGCCGCGAGGCGCGCCGCGCGCGCGGGGGCGCCGGGGGCGGGGGGGGGGGGGGGGGGGGGGGGGGGGGGGGGGGGGGGAGGGGCGGGGGGGCGCGGGCACCCCCCCCACCGGACCCGCCCCCGCCCCCCCCCAACCCCCCCCCAGAGGGGGGGCCGGCGGGCCAGGCGCGGGGGGGGGGGGGGGGGGGGGGGCTCGCCGCGCCGCCGGGGCGGGCGACGCGCGGCCCGCCCGCGGGCCGCAGGCGCCCCCACCCGCCACCGAGCGGCGGGCCCCGCGCCCCCCCCCCGCCCCGCCCCGCCCCCCCCGCCCCCGCCCCCCCCGGCCCCCCCCCCCGCCCGGGCCCCCAGCCCGCCCCCCGCCCCACCGGCGAGCGACGGGGCCAGGGCGCACGGGGCGGCCAGGCCAGAAGGCACAGAGCAGAATCCCATCTTCCCCCTCAGGACGGCACGAACGGGGCGGCGGGGCGGGCGGCGCCGGGCGGGGGCGCGGGGGGGGGGGGGGGGGGGGCGGGGGGGCGGCCGGGCGGGGCGGCGGGGGGGGGGCGCCGGAGGGAGGGGAGGCGGAGGGGGGGGGCCGGAAGCGGGAGGGGCCAGAGCCGGCGGCTACAGGAGAGGAGAGGCAGGACCGCCGTGCACACCCGCCACGCCCGACCTCCCCCCCCGCCCCCCACCGGCCCCGCCCCCGCACCGCCGCCCCCCCCCCCCGCGCCCCGCGGCGCGACGCCGCGCGGGGCGGCGGGCCCGGCGGGGCGGGCGGGGGCGGGGCGGGGGCACGGAGGGGGGGGGGGGCGGGGGGCGGGGGGGGGGGGGGGGCGCGGGGGAGGCGCCGGCGCCGGGGCCCGCCCCCCCCCCCCCGGCGCCCCCGGCCCCGTCGCCCTCTCCCAAACTCTCCTCTACTCAATCCGAGACTGCCTTAGGGGCAGTGTGGGAGGGCCGGGAGGAGGGAGGGGGGGGGCGGGAAGGGGGGGGGGGGGAGACGGGGAGGGGGGCGCAGCCCCGCGGCGCGCCGCGGCGGCGGGGGGGGAGGGGGGGAGGGCGGGGGGGCGGGGGGAGGGGGCGGGGCGGGCGGGCGGCGACATCGAGGAGGGGGAGGGCGGAGGGGGGGGGCGGAGGGGGGGGGGCCGGGGGGGGGGGCGGGCGGAGCGGGGGCGGGGGGGGCAGGGGGGGCGGGGGGGGCGACGGGGGCGCCGGGGGGGGGGGGGCCGGCCGGGGGGGGGCGGCGGCGCCGGGGGGGGGGGGGCGCGGGGGGGGGGAGGGGGGCGGGGGGGCGGGGGGGGGGGGGCGGCGGCGGCGCGGGGGCGCGGGGGCCGCGCGGGCGGCGGGGGGGAGCGGGGGGGGGGGCCGCGGGCGGGCGCGGGGGCCCGCCCCCGCACCCCCCCCCGGCAGCCCGGACAGCCGCGGACGGCCCGGCGCGCCGGGCCGGGCGGCGGGGGGGGAGGGGCGGGGGAGGGGAGGGCGGCGGGGGCGCGGAGGGGCCGGCGCCGCGGCCCGGGCCGCCCCCCCGCCGCCCGCCCGCCCCTCCCCCCCGACCGCCGCCCCGCCCCCCCCCGCGGCCCGGGGGGGAGGCGGGGGGCGGAGGCGGCCGCGGGAGGGGGAGAAGGGGAGGGGGGAGGAGCGGGGGGGGGGAGAGGGGGCGGGGGGGGAGGAGGGGACGGGGGGGCAGGGGCGGGGGCGGGGGGAGGGGGGGGGGGGGGAAGAATAGGGACCGGGGAAGCGGGGGAAGGGCGGGGGGGGGGGGCGGCGGGGCGGAAGGGGACCCCGGGCGGGGGGGGGGGAGGGGGAGGGGGAAAGAGGGCGAGGCGGGAGGGGCGGGCGGGGGGGGGGGGGGGGGGGGGGGGGGAGGGGGGGCGGCGTCAAAAGACGGGGGGCGGAGAGGGAGGGGGGGAATGGGGGCAGCCGGGGCGGCGCGCGGCGCGGGGGGGGGGGGGGGGGGGGGGGGGGGGGGGGGGGAGGGGGGGGGGGGGGGGAGGGGCGGGAGGGGGCGGGGGGGGGGGGGGGGGGGAGAAGGAAGATGGAGGAGGAGGAGGAAGGGAAGGGGGGGAAGGGGGCCGGGGGGGGCGGGGGGGGGGGGCGGGGGCGGAGGAGAGGGGGCGGGGGGGGGGGAGGGGAGAGGGAGGGGGAGGGGACGGAATGAGAAGGGGAGAAGAAGCAAAGGCGGAAACCGAAAGAGCACAAAGAAAAGAAGAGGGGCCGCGGAGAGAGGGGGGGAGGGCGGGGGGGGGGGGGGGGGGAGGAGGGGAGGCGGAAGGGAGGGGGGGTCGGTGAGGGGGGGGGGGGGAGGGGGGGGGGGGGGGGGGGGGCGGGGGGGGGGGGGGGTGCGGGGCGGGGCGGGGGGGGGGGGGGGGGGGGGGGGGGGGGGGGGGGGGGGGGGGGGGGGGGGGAGGGGGGAGGGAGGGGAGGGGGAGGGGAGGGGGGGAGGGGGGGGGGAGGGAGAAGAAAGAGAGAGGAAAAGGAAGAACAAAAGGACAAAAAGAAACGAGAAAGAAAGGATAAAGGGAGGACAAACAAGGGCGCGAGGGCGGACGGGGGGCGGGGAAGAGGAGGGGAGGAGAGGACGAAGGGCAGCAGAGGGCGAGGCCAGGGGCGGGGCGGGCGGGGGGGCAAAGCGGCCGGGGGGGGGAGGCGGGGGGGAGAGGCCAGGAGGGGGGGGAGAGGGCGACCAGGGGCGCCGGGCGGGGGGGGAGACGGAGGCCGCCGGGGGCGGGGGCGGGGGAGGGGGGGGGGGGAGCGGGGCGCGCCCGGGCGCGACACGCGGGGGGGGGGAGGAGGGGGGGGGGGGCGGGGGAGGGGGGGGGCGGGGGGGGCCGCGGGAGGGGGCGGGGCGGGGGGGGGGGGGGGCGGGGGGGGGGGGGGGGGGAGGGGGGGCCGGGGGGGAGAAGGGGGAGGGGGGGGCGAGAAAGAAGGAGGGGGCGGGGGGGGCGGAAGGGGGGGAAGCGAGGGAGGGGGAGAAGGGGGAGGAAAAGGAGAAAAGGAGAAAGGAGAAAGGGGAGGGAGAGGAAGAGAGGGGGAAAAAGAAACAAAAAAAGAGAACAACAAAAAAAAAAAAAAACCCACAACAAAACAAAAAAAGACAAAAAAAGGGCAAGAAACGGGAAAGGAAAAAAAAAAGGAGAGGAAAGACACAAGAAAGAACAGAAGGAGGAGAAAGAAAGGGCAGGAGAGAGGGGGGAGGAGAAAAACCAAAGGGAAAAGAGGAGGAAAAGCAGGAGGGGAGAGAAGGGGAAAAAGAGCGCGAAAAGAGGGAAAACAACCCATCAAAGAAAAAAAAAAAAAAAAAAAACAAACAAGAAAAAAGAAAGAAAAAAACCAACGGCAACAAAAAGGCGCCCACGGGGGCGGCAACAGAAGAAACGGAGCAGGACCAGAAAGACAAAAAACCCAGGCGAAGGCAACCACGGGAAGAGGGGAAAAGAACAAAAACGCGGGGCGAAACTCGCGCCCCCCCCATGCCGGCGCCCCACTTCCAGACCCCCGCTAACTCCCTCCTATCTCTTCCCCAAGGCCCCCCCCTCCTATCCCTCCACACCCGTCCCTCCTAAAATTTTTTAACTTGTATATCAATATCTCATCTCTTTATTCTTATTGGAATTTAATTTTCATCATTTTAGGTCCAAGATAATATTTTAAAATATCTTCTTGTTGAAAAAGTATACACTTTATCTCTAAAATAGGCAAGAGCATATGAAATATCTTTATATGGTTATACCACTTTCAAAATATATAATTTTCCATTAAAGGATAAATGCACTATATCTTCATGTTAACAAATAAAATTTCTAGTTTATAATATAGTTGTCATTTCTACAATCAATATTTTATAGAAAATTAAATTTATTCACACATTTTCTGCATCATTTTATGTTAGGAATAATAGTTATAACCCATAGTTTTTCCTCAATAGATATTTATGACTATATTGTAGTTTGAAGTCTACAATATTTTCTATTATAGTTACTGAGTTGGAAAAAGTAAATATTATTGAATCTACTTTTCTAAATATATTCTTCTGTTGACTCAACTAAATATTGTTATAATATTTTTATTTTAATCCTTGTTATTCACATTGAGAATATTTATTGTGAGATTACCTTTTTACATAAACTTTAAACACATTGACATAGAATAGTTTATTACACACTAAAATATAAGATATTAATATATAAAGTGTATGCATAATATTCAAGAGTAATCCATATTATATATGAATGAAAAAAAAACACAACTAACACCATATTGAGAGGGATTATTATTAGTAATAGAATATTCATAATTTTAGAACTAAATAACAGAGATGTTAATTATTATTTTGTTGGATATATTACATTATTTGGCCTCATTATAAATATTTAGATTAGAATTTGAGTTTAATTTTATGTATGAAGTATGTATCAAATTAGTAGGAGTAAGCATATCTCATATATTTAAGTGTTTGAGGTGTCTAGTTAGAAAGTGAGGAGTTATGTGATTGATGTGTCTAGTTTATATGTAAGCAGTTATATGCAATCATGAGATATTTTATCATTATGTAATATGTGGGACTTATTATGTAAGAGAGGAATATGAATATTAAATATCTTCCATGAGTTTGAGGAGACCAAAGGCAAAGAATCATATAATGTGAAAAGTATCATGTATATTTATATTAGAGATAAGGCTATGTGAAAAGTAACTTGAATAAGATTTGTTGTATACATTGATAGAGTTTTATTAATAAATATTTTTAATTTTATATATGTTATGTTGAGGTTCATTTGATGGATATATAATGCTTTCTAGTGATATTTTAATTGATTTATGATATTGTGATTGAATCCTATGAGATAATCTTGCTAATTTTCTAATATTAGTACCGAGGCCACATAGAAACAAGGACTAGTGGTCCAAGTTGAGAGAAAGCTATAGTTAGAGGAGAATTTTGGAAGAAATTATTGGTGGTCTAAGTTATATTCAAGTAATGTTCTGAAGAATTAATTTTGCTAGTTATGTTTCAGAGGAAGAAGAATATTATGGAAGAATATTGGAGAACGAGTGAAAGGAGACTAGCATTGAGTATATTGTGAACTATAGTAAGCATTGATGAGGAGAAGTTTTGGAGGATAAAATAGAGATATATGATTGTGGAGAAATAAAAATGTTATATTTAGAAGAAAATATGAGAGTGGACATATAGGAGAAGTGAGAATAGAGTACATGCTACATCAAGGGAATAGAGAGCATTAAATTATATCTAGAAAGGAAGAAAATATAAAGCTTGAAATCTTTGTGTTACTAGAAAGGAGGAAGCTCTAGGGCTTGAGAGCATAGATGTGCCATTGGAAAGAAAGGAATTTTAGAGAGTAATATTTAAGAAGAGATTTCATAGATGCACTACTATAAATGAAGGAATTTTAGAGAGTATCATTAAATAGGAGAACACATAGATGTGTCAATGAAAAGGAAGGAACATCAAAGAGTAACACTGAAGAGAAGAGAACCATTTGAAAGGAAGGAATACCAAAGACAAGATACCATTGAAGTACAAATCCACCTAAGAGAAAATAATTAATGTGAAATTATGTTTCAAGGAGTACCCTAAAATAAGAATTTGATTATTGTGCATAACGTTTGGTGCAAATATAATTAAGGAGAGACACCTTGATAAAGCATCTACAAAGAATGTTCTATTATAAAAGGTAAAATATTTTATCCATGATTTATTGGGATATTCAGGCATCTTAAGTTTTTCCATCTTAACCTTGTCATCTACTTCATATGTATTCCATAATTTGTCCCACATTTCTTTTTTGATTTGTAGTGCATAACCTTCACAAACTCTATTTCTTGTAATCCACTTAAAATTGCATTCATTGCCTTGGTATTATTTTCATATAGTTTCTTACCACTTATATCTATGGGAGGAGTTTTAGGTGATGTGTACCCATTCTCAATTGATTTCCATGTATCATTTCCATGTTCCATAAAAAATATCTTCATCCTAACACTACAAAAAGCATAGTTAGTCCCATTAAACAATGGATTTTTGTGTGTTGAAAATATTTCCTGATGAGCCATATGTGTTCCTGTAAGATTTTCCTTCAAGCTATTAGAATTCCCTAAAGTAACCTGCTATGATACCAATTGAAGAACATAAACTTATACTGAGAAGGGGGGTGAAAAGTATAAGATCAAAACTTTTACTTTTCTTTCCAAATGATAACAAAAATAATATCAATGCAGTAAATGAAACAATGCACAAATCATCACACACATGAGAGAAACATATTTAACATGGTTCACCCAATATGGGCTACATCCATAGAGAAAATCCTTCTTATAAATTTCCTCAACCAATCTCTTGGGAACCAATTCCCTATTACAATGTTTATGGGCACTAGCCCAAAGGAGACACCAATCCCCTATGCTCAATTTTGTGGACCTCTATCCACTAAATACAAAAATTTCCTCTACTCTAGTTCGTCGACCTCTATCTACCAGAGATACCAATACCCTCTACTATGGTTTGTGGACCTCTATCCAAAAGAGACACCAATATTCTCTACTCTGTTTCATGGACCTCTATCCACCAGAGACACCAATATACTCTAATTTGTTTCATGGACCTCTATCCACTAGATACCTCAATCCCCTATGCTATGGTTTGTGTACTTCTATCCATAGGAGACCTCAATACCCTCTGCTATGGTTTATGGACCTATATCTACAAAAGACATTAATCCCCTCTACTATGGTTTGTGGACCTCTATACATAGGATACCTCAATATCCTATGCTTTACTCTGCTACAATTATTTACACGAGGCTTGCTCAATTCTACTCCAATACTTGCTCTCAACTCTGCTCAGATTTGCTCCAAGTCTACACACAAGACTTTCTCAAATCTGCTTCACCAAAACCTGCTCTTAACTCTGCTCAAATCTACTCCAAGCCTACACACAAGGCTTGCTCAAATTTTCTCATCAAAACCTACTCTCAACTCTTCTCAAATCTACTCCAAGCTTACACTCAAGGCTTGCACAAATCTACTTACCAATACTTGCTTCTCAACACTGGTAAAATTTACTCCAAGCCTACACCCAAGGCTTGCACAAATATGCTCACCAAAACCTGCTCTCAACTCTACTCAAATGTACTCATAACACATACTCAATTTTTATCATAACACATGCTCAAATATTCCCAATTCTTATATACAAATAATTGTAGTTTAGAAATATTCTACCCAAAATTTGTTTAACCTTTGAACATATAGAGAATGATATGCACTAACAAATTCTCAATATGTTCTTCACATTCATTAAGTCTTTCGCTTTCACATATCTCACATTTATTTCATTCTAAAGGTAGATCTAGTCTAGCACTTGAGAACTGGCCTAGTATTTGTTGATTTGCACCTTTACTTCACAATGCACAAGTCTTTCTCATCTACTCACAATGTCAATTATGAATAATCCACAAGTCTATTATTTTTATCTACTCACAAAGTCAATCATGAATATACACAAATTTTCTTCACAAAACTGATCTATAACACTTTCCCTTTTATTTCCAATATCACTTAGAACCAATGCACAAGTTTACTTTCAAAACTGATCTATAATTTTCATCAGTTTGTTTCCAATTTTAAACATAAACAATGCATAGGTTTAATTTCAAAAATGAGTCTTTAATCCTTGCAAATGCGCTCTCAATAACAATCACAATAATGCATAAATTGTTCACAAAACCTAACACACATGTTTCCACTTTCTTTCATTAATGATGCATAACTTGTTCACAAACCCTAGCACATAAGTTTCCAATTTTATTCAACAATTATGCACAACTTTGCTTTCACACTCTAGCACTTATATTTCCAGCAATGCACATAAAATTAGTCCTTATATCTCCACATCATGAGTTGAAACTATTTTCTTTAAAACAAGCCACTCTAAGAAGGAGTTAAAATAACATACCTCTAAAACTGCCTTGATGACAATGTGCTCTCAAAAACCTGTCTCAAAATAACTCCCTTTCTTTGGCCACTTCAAAACAAGTTAGCAAAAATCCTTTTCAAATAATCCACATAAAACCCTTTCAAAATATGTGCACAAGAATACCTGAAAATAATGTCCTATAACTCATTTTTGGTTTCACAAGATAAAGCTCTTAAGAATAAACCAAAACCCTCAAAATATCATGCAAAAATACAATCAACAAAAATACTCAATACACCTTATGTCTCCTCTCTAAAATGCAACACTTACAATTTCAAAACAATCCACAATACACCTTATATCCCCTTCTCTCATATGCAAAAATATCCCTTATATTCCCTCTTTCAATCATGCAAAATATATCCCTTATATTTCCTCTTTATACTACTTGTAAAATAAAAGTCCTCATTACATACACCCTTTATGACTCCTATTTGTAATATAAAAGACTTTATAACACACAACCCTTATGAATCCTATTTGCATGATAAAAGACTTTATAACATACACCCCTTATGACTCCTATTTGCAAATAGTAATAAAAAATTTATAAATACCTCACATAAAACTTTTGCTGGTGCGGATGAGAATTGACCCTCTGACCTTTAGTGCCCAAAAACTGATCGTGACCACTTGGGATAACCAGGTGTACAAGACTTCAAAACCACACTAACTCCTTTGTATTATTGTTCATCACACTTCCCAAAATGTAATACGTCCTCACACAAGGCTAACGAACCTTATCTCACGCAACGTCCTCACACAAGGCTATTGACCAACTAGTCTACACCATCAGGCATGTCCCAAAAGAAAATTTTCAGAGATTTATCTTAATTTTTGTTCCTTCACTTATACCATTCGCTTGCTAACCCAAATATTATCCTTGATTGTGTGTTTGATATTTCTCATTATCAAAAGTGGATAAAACATTATGTATATATAAGCACACCTTGGTTTTAGATGACATTGATACTTTTGAAACTTTAATACTTTTGTTTGAACGTTGGCACCAAAATGCATGGTTATAATATTTAAATTTTTAATTTAAATATTATAAGGTTAACTCCCTTTTTAAACCCTTGCCATGATAAAAACCTTTAGTGGCCCAACCTTGATTTAGTGTGAATAAACCTTTGTCCTTCCTTTGAAAACCTTTGGCCTTCCTTTTATAAAACTTTGTCCTTAGGCCTTTATAAACTCTCTTTATAATATTTAAATATAATATTTAAATATTATAATCCTTAAACATATTTACCTTGCTTTCCATTTACCAACCTTGTAAACTCATCCCTTTTGAAGAATATTCTGCCATTTATACCATGCTCTTTTTGACATCAAGCCTTTGAAGTCAATAACAACTATTGACATCAATGATAACTGAATATGATCAATATTTCCAACACTAAAAGGACCAAATTTTATCCCATGGAAGAACAAAATGAAATCAATACTCATTGTTAAAAAACTTTGGGATTTGTAAATGAAAAAAAGAGATGTTCAAGAAGATGATGAAACTATAAAATAAAAATTTAAATGTGATGATGCTAAATCTCTTATGTTAATTATGTTTGACATATTTTTCAAAATTCAGGCACACATAAGTAATTCAAAAACTTAAAAATACATGGAAAAAATAAGTTACAATATTTAATCACTAGTGTATTATTTAAAGGTTTAATATGGAGAGAGTGTGGAATAATTTCCTAGAAGAGTAGTAGAATTAAAATCCAAACTAAAAACAATGGAAGAAAAAGTAGAAGAGAAGTTTCTTGTTCAAGTGATATTAATAGCAATTCTAGATACATTCAAAATTTTAGTCACTTATCTTCAAGTGATAAACAAAACCATATCTTGTAGTAAAAATTAGTCAACCTACTCCAAGAGTATGAAATAGAAAATTTAGCATGAGATGAAATGAAAAATAATTCTGATTTCTTGACTTTATCCAATAATACTCACTGGTGGAAAAGGATACAATGCCCTATCCTATCAGCTAAAATAAACTCTTTAGAGGCTTTACTTTTTCCTATGCTCTACCCTCAATAAATGTTAGGGATTAGGTCATTTGAGAACCATAAAATATAGGGGAATTCACTATTAAGTCAGCTTATCAACTCCTAACAATTGAGGAAATCTTAATTCCTTTCAAATTAGTGTGGACCAAAAACTTAACCCAAAAGTCTCCTTTTTTTCCTGGTTTGTCATCCAAAACATAATTTCTATGCTAAAGAGAATGCACTCATCATCCCAAATGATCCTCACCAAATTTCTAGGTTTGAATCCTCATTACTAGATTCCTTACACATTTCCTTGGATATACCCAACTCTAATTATTCTCATATTTCTAGGAAAAACATCAAGTGGAGTCTTCCCCCGCAAGTATGGGTAAAATTAAATTTTTATGGGGTAGCCAAAGGCAATCCTGGAAGAGCAGGAGTAGGAGGGATTCTTAGGGATCACAAAGGAAATCCTATATTTACCTTTATTGAGTGTCTAGGTTAACAGTCAAATAACATAGCTAAAGCAAGAGCTCTTTGAAGGGGTCTTTCATTGATCAAATAATTTCTTGGTAATATCATTGTTGAAGGGGATTATTTAAATATAGTAAATTACTTGAATAATTCTAAAACCTCTACTTGGAGACTTAGAAACTACATTGAAGATGCCAAAAACTCGATCCCTCATCAGTAAGAGGTCATCATCCAGCACACTTTCAGGGAAGTAAACAGAGTGATAGACAAGTTAGCAAACATTGGAGTCATTGCTCATAGTTTAATGACGTGGTCCGATATCCTTCCACAGGAGGTTAACAAAATTTCTATGAAAGAGAAAGTGTAAAATGATTGACAACTTATTTTTTATTTTAATCAACTTTAATTTTTGCATGAAGGATTTATTTTCCCTAGCTCAAATTATCAATATGAAACTTCATGCCACTAGGATCATATCTCACATGAATATTGTGTTTTCCTCAAGGTAAATTGTCATTAGTTATCTCAATGCCATTGAGGCCTCATTCTGCACTATCTTTAGGGTTTTTACAAGTCAAAATGTCAATGATGTTTGTAGCACCAATTTTTAAATTTTAAACATTTCCAAACATGATTGGACTATTACTATAGCTAGTCATCATGAGTGTCCTCATTTTTTATTTCACCGTCATTCAATGCACCACCTTTCCCGCTTCTTTTAAAATCCCATCTGCATGTCAAAACATCACTCCACTTCATTGCTCTTTTATTTCACATGCCTCCTTGTCCTCATCACCTTATTTACACCATTTTTCGATGGATCCTTTTGCCTTTTTTCAATGCTTGGGTCTCACACTTTTCCTTGCAAGATTTTAGTTCCAAAATATTTAGCCTACCCAATGGATCAATCATGTTCTAGTATGGCACAAATTGACGGTGCTAGACACTTTGGGAATTAATATTCTAATAAGGTCCATTCCATTGTTACTAGATCTAGGTTGGTATTGCTCTTTCCAAGCAATTGTTATAGCTTGAGGATGTGGCAAAGCTTGTAAAAATGCCCAAGATTTGTACCTATTTCAAAATCCTAATATCAATCCAAATATACTACTCTACTTGATGTTGTTTTACAATTGCGCCCTAGACCCGGCCAACATTGAAAGGCTGGAAGCAAGAAATGGCTCCCAGACCAATCTCCAGAGTGGGCTGGTTCCCTCTACTATTCTAAAATTGGGTTTAAGATAGGGTTGTTGGAAAGAGATTTAAAAGGTTGCAGAAAGAAATGGGAAATATGGCCACGGGCCGAAGTGATGGGATCAGAAAAACAACGGCAGGAAACTACAAACGCAACAACGACAAGTAACACAAGAAATCGGCTTCATCCTCGCACAATCACATGCCGCAAATCCCTCCAAACCCACATTCCGGGAATTGTACCCGACCGCGATATTTAAATCCGGTATGCAGAATTTAAATGTAATAGCAATGCGGGAGTACGAATGCTATTAGAAATGCGAGAAAACGAGAAAGCAAATTCATCCATGCGACGCTTGAAAAATTAGAAGTCGATCCTTGTATTCCCGCAAATACAATTCCGGTTTCTAGCAGCAAGTTTTTCCAACCTTTGTAAATGAAAATTACATTGGTTTTTATAGAGGTCCGTCCTCTTTGCAGCATTAAATAATTAAAACCAACTTCCTCGTGATCTACAATTATGCGAAGGAAACGAGGAACATGATCCCCTTAATCGCAATCTCGAAGAAATACAAATTAAATACCATGAAACGTTCGCGGCCCTTCATTAAATTCGTTTTTCAAACATGTGCATGAAGCCGTTAAAATAATCCACGAACCAATACTCGAACCAATAAATCTTTTAATTTTGGTGGCACGGGCGCTCTTCGACCTTAACCGCATTGGAAATCCGCAAAATATTTAATTCGGGTTAGCATTAAATCCTCGAAAATCGAAAAAACCCTTTCGGCCGTTCATACTGCACTTGGCAGGAAACTGCGCAGGTCGCGAAAATGCGACGGGTCGCGAAATCGCGACGGGTCGCGAAATCACGACGTCTTATCATTCAGTACGCTTTGACCACCGTTGACCCGCGAAAATGGAACATGTAGCGATTTCGCTACATGTTTCCGCCGTTGGCTCCTCCCTCGCTCGCCCGGAAATCGGAACATGTCGCGATTTCGCTACATGTTTCCGTCGCCGTACAAAACACCATTTTTGGTCACGATTCGCGACATGTCGGCGACACGCAAGTTTGCACTTTTTGCCTTCGACGCTCACCGGGTCGCGATTCGGCGCTGACATGTCAGCGCGTCGCTGCAATTTTCAGACTTAGTGCTTTTTCTGCCCGCCGACCCGCGATTTCGGAACACGTCGCGATATCGCGACGGTTCCGCCAACCTGCCTGCGTTGACTGCGTTGACCGCGATTCTGCGACATGTCAGCGCGTCGCTGCAATTTTCAGACTTAGTCATTTTTTGCTCAATTTTTCTCCTTTTTCGCCCAAGTCGCATCAATCAAAGGTCGGATCCCCAACAATACATCAATGCATTCATCAATGAGAATCAATGTGGCAAAAATGCCAACATTCTTGGCAACTTGTGGGGTATACGACTAAGTCGTATGCAAGAATCCAAGCCTTAGTCCATTGGGCACAGAGTCATATTGGACCGTAAACAAGCACGCAAAACATGTCGGGGACTAATGGCAATCATCTTCGTGTGAAAAAGCTGAAACTGAAAGAACTCGCATATGAATGGTTATGAAATGCGACAAATGGAATGCGATAGTGGAGTGAGCTCTGCGATTGCATAAGCGGTGAATGCAATGGAGTGATGACAATAATGAAATGATAGATTGACAAAGCAATGTGGTAGACACAATAGCAGAATGTTGTTGTACTACCATCTACAATGGATGGAATGAAAGTGAATGAACGGATGGAATGGAAATGGAAATATGAATGCTGTGGAATGAGAATGAACTGAACTGTAAATAAATGCGTAAAATGACAGAACTTAGAAGAAAGCGATAAGAAGGAACGGGGAAAAACAGAAAAGGGAAAAGAAACAACAGCTGTGGCTCATTTTGTTTTAATGCAGAAGAAACAGAAGGAAGAAGATGAAGAAAGGAAAGAGAGGAAATGGGGAAGGGAAAAGAAGAAAGTGCTAGAAAGCCACCAAACTGTTGGGAGGAGAAAAACAAAGGAAAAAAACAAGCATCTACGGCTCGCAGGCAACAAGAACCGAGATGAACAAATAAAAACAATACCACTCTTTTTTTTTTTCTCTTCTTTTTCTATTTTTTTGTGTTTTTTCAAAATACTATATACAATAAGTCACGACATGATTGGCATGTCGCCACCAGACACCCAATCTCAGAATGTTATCCGGTAAATCTGCAATGTCCCGACCAGATCTGATCATACTTAAGTCGGTCCTTGAAATTGGGTGGCTCCTTCTGAAGTTCTCCATGGTGCGATTAGGATGCAATGCGGCAGATTATCCTTCTTAATAGTACCCACATGGAAGACTTCTTCGTCTTGGATGTAGTGGTGGAACCAACACCACCACTTTGCAGAATTTACTGGCTGTGGGCTGAGTACAGGCTCCTCTAACTCCTTGATGTGATCATAGGGCTCTTCAAGTGAGAACTCGGATTCTGGGATCTCCTCAGATTCTAGAATTTGCACTTGTTCTTCTACTTGGCCCATCTCTTGCTGAAAACTGCAAGCAACCATATTGTTCATTGCTGGAAAAGTGCTTGCATGTTCCAATCCTTGACTTTGGACGAGATCTGTCCCTTGAATCCCACATGACTGCATCTCAGGTTTCTGCTTAGTATAAGGGATCTGGCATGAATGTGCAGGGTAAACAGGAGCAGCAACCATCGGAGAAGGTAATGGAGTTTCTCCCCACGGTAATTTTCCTGATAAGTGCAACATCCGTTCCCCACTCTTCCTCAAAGATTTGTGGGAAGCGTTGTTCACTCAAAAGAGACCTATGTCAGAGTTCAAAGCTCGAACATAAAATAGGTGGGCTTGGGTGGGTGATGGACGAATCTTCTCTGGAATTCTCTTCCAACTTATCAAGAATCGGACATTGAAGTCCGTGATGCTCTCTTGAGGTGCTCTCTTGATGTGCATGAAAATTGGTAGAGATCCAAAGAAGCGAGAAAGGATCTTCATCAAATCTTTGATCGGTGCTCCCGCGAGATCATCCCATGAGGATGCTTTGACATTTGAGCAATGTACCACCACGCTCTTCCTTCCAAAGACCGAGATGGATCATGACATCCTCGTGTTCTATGACATGGATCATGGACAGAATAGCAATATCTTCAACATGTGCGAGCCATGCCTTCGGTACCGTCATATTTTGCCAGTTTTCGGGGCACCTTCGGGAATTTCATGCCGAACTTGCGATCGAGAGGGCGGGATCATCCCATATAGAAAAACCCTCGCCTTTGTGGCGTTGGTCCCACGGAATCACGGCCATCGCCATTAAGTCAGAGTCGCCAGATGAACATTCTTTAAATTTTTTTTTTTTTTTTTTAAAATAAAGGCACGAACGGATCTTCAACTCAAAAGTCGCGATGAACTACAAATCTTCCGTGAGGCTAAGACGATCATCAAACTTGAGACCTCGGGTGTTTAAAAATGTGCCAAACTGGCACGTGGGGTTATCACTTTGGAAAATTATGCGTATCCCACCAATTATGAATTCTTGGGAAAATTCCCAGGCGTGAAAAAGCGTTGGTCACGAACCGCCACAGAAAGGATTTTACAATTGCGCCTAGACCCGGCCAACATTGAAAGGTGGAAGCAAGAAATGGCTCCGGACCAATCCAGTGGGTGGTTCCCTCTACTATTCTAAAATTGGGTTTAAATATCTGAAAGAGATTTAAAAGGTTGCGAAAGAAATGGGAAATATGGCCACGAGCGAAGTGATGGGATCGGAAAAACAAGGAAACTACAAACGCAACAACAACAAGTAACACAAGAAATCAGCTTCATCCTCGCACAATCACATGCCGCAAATCCCTCCAAACCACATTCCAGAATTGTACGACCAGTATTTAAATCCGGTAGCAGAATTTAAATGTAATAGCAATGCAGAGTACGAATGCTATTAGAAATGCAGAAAAAGAAAGCAAATTCATCCATGCGACGCTGAAAAATTAAATCGATCCTTGATTCCCGCAAATACAATTCCTTCTAGCAAGTTTTCCAACCTTTGCAAATGAAAATTACATTGTTTTTATAGAGGTCCGTCCTCTTTGCAGCATTAAATAATTAAAACCAACTTCCTCGTGATCTACAATCATGCGAAGGAAACGAGGAAGATGACCCCTTAATCGCAGTCTCGAAGAAATACAAATTAAATACCATGAAACGTTCGCGGCCCTTCATTAAATTCGTTTTCAAACATGTGCATGAAGCCGTTAAAATAATCCACGAACCAATACTTCGAACCAATAAATCTTTTAATTTTGGTGGCACGGCGCTTCTTCGACCTTAACCGCATTGGAAATCCGCAAAATATTTAACGGGTTAGCATTAAATCCTCGAAAATCGAAAAAACCCTTTCGCCGTTCATATTGCACTTGGCGGGAAAACCGAGTCGCGAAAATGCGGCGGTTGCGAAATCGCGACGGGTCGCGAAATCGCGACGTCTTATCATTCAGTACGCTTTGACCACCGTTGACCAAAATGGAACATGTAGCGATTTCGCACATGTTTCCGCCGTTGGCTCCTCCTCGCTCGCCAGAAATCGGAACATGTCGCGATTTCGCTACATGTTTCCGTCGCCGTACAAAACGCCATTTTGGTCGCGATTCCGACATGTCGACGCCTGAAGTTTGCACTTTTTGCCTTCGACGCTCACCGGTCGCGATTCGCGACATGTCGGCGTCGCGCAATTTTCAGACTTAGTGCTTTTCTACCCGCCGACCCGCGATTTCGAACACGTCGCGATATCGCGACGGTTCCGCCAACCTGCCTGCGTTGACTGCGTTGACCGCGATTCTGCGACATGTCAGCGCATCGCTGCAGTTTTCAGACTTAGTCATTTTTTGCTCAATTTTTCTCCTTTTTTCGCCCAAGCTGCATCAATCAAAGGTCAGATCCCCAACAATACATCAATGCATTCATCAATGAGAATCAATGTGGCAAAAATGCCAACGTTGGTATTGCTCTTTCCAAGCAATTTTTATAGCTTGAGGATGTGGCGAAGCTTGTAAAAATGCCCAAGATTTGTACCTATTTCAAAATCCTAATATCAATCCAAATATACTACTCTACTTGATGTTGTTTTAGGATCCTTGTTAGAGATTTCTATATTTCCATTTATCCCATAGATATGCAACCTCATCATCATGGGCTTTGTTGACCTTGAGACCCTTCATATTGAACCAGTTGCGGCGGTCATCATGACTGTCAAGGATTTATGCCTTTTCTACAATAATTTTTTTGGATAGATTAGGATGTTAACATGCCTTTTTCTTCCACTTAGGAGAAAGGAGTTGTCATAATTCATGGACTCAATTTTAAATTTTATCTCCAAATCCTAGCTAAAATTATAGGACAACCTTTGACAGGCATAATTTTTCATAGGGATAAACACAATTGGGACACAGAGCTAAGGGAATTTGAGCCAAAATCTAGTCTTCACAAGATTATCTAACCAAGGATGATCACAGAGGAATTACCCCCATCGTGGAAAGAAGTTATGAAACTTGTGATGGAGTACATCACGGTTGACAACATGAGTTATCCACTATGATTTTTTCACATTGCATTCTTTAATCACTTCATGAAAGTGAAGCCCATAAATATCCGAGAGTATTTGTATTTATCCATGGAGTATTCCATTGATGTGGCTCGCACTAAGAAGGATGAGGCTTGGAATTATCATCAGGGTCTCTTCAAGGTGATTTACAAACATTTGATCAAGAAATTAGTGAAAGGCAATATTCCCATACCAGAACAATAAATAGATTCTAAAAAAACAATAGAGGAGGAAGCATATACCACTCCTTCAAGTTCAAGAGGATCCAAGAAGAGGAAATTTTGTGGCAGTTCAAAGGATGCATATTAGTTGGTCAAAATGAAGGATAAGCTGGAGGACGATCATGTCCCTATGATAAGTTATCAGTACCTAAAGCATAGATTCATCCTGAACCAAAAAAAAAATCATGACAAAACTCCTGAGGATGATCGTGAGGACCCGATGCTTAAGCTACTATAGGAATATATCATCAAGATGAGCACTACCACCATTAATCATATGGATAATGCAGTTGCATCTTGCACTACCACCATTCCTCATATGAAGGAACACAAAAATGCTCTCCACCTATTATTCTTCTACACAAATTACCATGAGGATCTATCCAATAGGAAAACCACTGATTCCAATGCTGGAGTCAAAAAAAAGGAGGATGCGATGGTGGAAATCGCTAAGGGATTCTTCAAGGAAGTCCCTAAAGAAGCTAAGAAGGATGAAACTAAGGATACAACAACCAAATAATTACTTCAGGGATAACCTTTGTTTCTTTATTTTTGCTGTATTGGAATGTTTGGTTCTATTCTGGTGTATTTGAATGTTTTCCTTTTTATTCATAAGGATTATGCTTAGTCTAGATTTAATGTTTTGATTTTGGTTCCTGCATCCTTAGATGCAGCTTTTGTACCAAGCCATTAGGGTGCCTTTCAAATTATCACATTAATATAATCCTATTAACTTACCAAAAAATAAAAAATAATGCTCTAAAGTCAAAGAACCAAATACCAAATAATACTTGTGCATAATATCAATCTCAAATTGAATGGAGGAAAATATATTATTGAGGATAATATCCTAAAACATTATTCCTTCCTCCAATAAAATTATCTATAATAATTTAAAAAAAATTGCTTCTTCAAATGAAATCTATCTTACCTCATAATTCTTCTTTTCATCTACACTTTGGGTGATCTCAAATATTCAATCTTCTCTGCTTTCAATCTTCTTTCTTCTTCCTCTTCTTCTCTAGTATTCAATATTTTTTCAATCTCTTCACTTCAAACATTCTTCATTATTGCTTCTTTAGTCTTCACACATTCAAATATTTGCTTGTCCAAAATTGTAGTTGATCTTCAAAACTTGTTCCATAATATATCCTCTTTCAATCTTCAATATTCACATTCAATCTCCCATCATATCTTTGATACCATGTTATAATTTGGACCCAATAAAAAAAAGTGGTATACTAGCCAAGTTGACAAACTAATGCTTATAATAATTCACACATAAAATACAATAATATTATTGATAAATATCTACAATAGGATGGATGAAGCTATGTTAGTTCAATACTTTTTTCAATGCTTTATCAAAAATATATAATTAGTTGTGATTTTTCACATGCATATCTCTTGACCTTCCCTTTTCTCTCATAATAAAATCTCTCTCATTAGTGCATAACTCTCATGTATGACATCTCATATGAATCTTTACTTACTCACGTGACACTTTACACTTGCAACTCACACTTGTGCACTTAACGCATCCTATATACCTAAATAGTTAACACTCCCTATTCTAAATAATTATAAAAACACCAAATAATATAATATTATCAACATAAAGCTATTTTTAATGTATTTTCCATTTCTTTGAGGTATTTCTTACCATATTGTATTGAGTTTACTTTTATTACCATGCAATCTTGATTTATTTTCTTAACTATTTGAGTCATGTGTTCAATAAATTTACTTTGATGATTTTGGTTTTTTCTTTGTGATTGATATTTCCCTCATTGTAGTAGCCAATTTAATTGTTTAAGAGAGAGTGTTATCATATCTAAAGAAAATATGCAATTTTTGAAATAACCAAAGCCTTCAAGCTCTCCTTGTCATTTAATGAAATATTTTTTCTTCCATTGACAACCTTGGCTTCAATTGTTTTACCCTTATACAATAATTGTGACCCTAATTTCAAGTTATTAGCTAATACAAGAACATAAAGTACATTTTGTAGTGTGCATTTAAGAAAATATAGGTTGAGTGAAGCATTGCCTACTTCCTAGACTTGATATATTTTATCATTATCAATTTTGATAGGTATAGTGAATTTTGCTTGAAGTGAATCAAACAAATGTAGATTTCCAATCATATGATTAATTCCTTCTAAATAAATATACAAATTATTATAACTGAATTTCCTATACCATATTTCATTTTTTTTTATTGAATGAATGTGGTGGTTTGACACAATTTAATATGTTCTTCTTCATCACAAAATTTTATTTGTTTTTTATATCCTCTTCTAATGAAATTAGGTTCTTCAAACAAACGAGACCTTGTGATAGGGATTCTTGATGAAGATAAAATTAATACTCCTTGTAAAAAAATCCTTGACTTATTATGTTTATCCTTCAAATAAATTTAGAATTCATGAATTAATGTTCACTTTTTCTTTATCTCAATTCTTTTGAAATTTGCTTGAATGATTGAAAATTAAAATTCTTTTAATTACCAAGTATAAAACCTTTTGGCTCCCTAATTAATTTACTATGATTTTTTTCAATATTTTTCTTCATTATACTTTTTGATATAAATTTCTTCTCAAGGATTCCTTTTTGCTTTTTTTCTTGACTCTTCTAATTATTGTCTTCTCTTCTAATTTAAATAAATTCACATTAAAAACTCCTTATAGACCAATAAATTTTTCATTCATAAATTCGTTTTAATTATCATGAAAATGAACCTTATGGAATTCAATAAATATTTTTCTAAGTTTAATTATTAAAAATTTTCCTTGTCTCTTCTTTGAAAAAATTATCATATTAAAATATTCTTTATAATTTATTTAACTTCCTAATTATTTTATTTCAATATTTCAATGAACTTCAGAGAAAAAATATTTCATACCTTATAAAGTGTGCTCAAAATTTTATCTTCAATTTCCTTTTCTAAATTAATCTTTAATATCTCTTTTTATTTCTAGAAATTCCTTTTAAATATTACTTTTAAAAAATTACTTTGCAAAAATACATCTTATAAAAGATCACTTGAGCTTTCTCATTTTAATATTTATTCTTTCATAAATAAAATCTCAATTTTAATTTACCATATTCTAATTTATCACTTTAATGTAGGTACCAACCTTTTATTTTATCAAACTATCTTAAAATTAACCTTTGTATTGTATGCCTTTGGGAATGAATTTACCTTGGATATTTTATCCTTGAGTTTTTGCCTCTAATCTTCAAAGGGGCTGAAATTTCTAAACATGTTAAAATATCTTCACATTCCATTGTGAAATTTGATCAACCTATGTGTTCTATTTAAACATTTACTACTACCTCTTAGCCAGCCTCCTTCAATATGCATTTTTATTTACCTTTCTCTTGACTGATATTGTTGGTTTGCACTTTACCAAATTTTACTTCTACAACCTTAAAATTCTCAAAGTATCCTTCCTTATCAGGGCCTTTTTACAACTTTCTCCCAAAGACATAATTTTACAATGGATTATTCTTCTTCCTACAAGTTCTTGTAGGTGATGTCACTTGTTAATGGACTCTTCTCCTTCCTACAAATTACTTTGGGTAACATCATTTATTAATGTCATTTTATCAAAAACTTCTAAGAACTTCTATCAATATTTTATGAACCATGGAACATATATGACTCTTAAGAACTTCTATCAACTAGTACTACAGACTTATGAATATGGATTCTTCCAAGGACGTTTATCAATGCAAAATATATATATTCAACCTGTGACTTCAAAATGAATATACACACTATATTCTCATGGACGGTAATATTGCAATGCTTTACATTATAAAATAATGCAGTGTTATTTGATTCACCTACAACCTCAAATGCTATCCTTATTAATAGCCTTTAGAAAGAGTATATTGATATTTTACCTTCAACTAACTCTTTATCTCAATATCATGGGTGATACTACTCTTAATATTTATCATAGGAGAAATACATTTATTGACTGCCTAATAATGACAAACATCTAATGGTTGCTAAATAAAAAATATTTACAAATTATTTACATGATACTTGAAAGGTAAAAAATAATATAATATTCTCCAACATTATTAACCAGGGTTATGCATAAGGGGTCGGACCCAAAATTTACTTGTGAAAAAAATGGTGAATCTATTTTGAAACCTTGGAGAATCCTAGCCAACTTCATGTAGGAGGGCATGGCGAATTACCTTGTTTTTTTACATAAATTATAAAACATTTATGAATTTGAAAGTTCTAGTCGAACCATGTGGAAAATGATATCCTACCATGGGTTGAAGAAAAAAATTGGTGTTTCTTTGAACCGAGTGTAGAATACCATCCTTTCATGGGAATGGAAACCTTTAGAGGCTACCAGTATATGCTACTGGTATTGGTGGACTTTTTTTCCTACTATCCTTTCATGGCGATGGTAGAGCCATCATAGGTTCCAAGGATTTATCACTGGTTCTTATATTCTTTCGTAGTTTTAGAGTTCTTGATCCTATGTGCCATTCTTGGGTGTATGGGTTTCACTACCATGTTAGGCATATATACTAGTGGTATAAGTGGTGAATTTGGTAGGAAAATTAAAATTACTTATAATTTGTAGGTGAAAGGTCTGTGCATTTAGGTAAAAGTGGTTGGTGAATTAAAATAATAAAAAAAATTAATTATCACGGTTGGGTGAGCCTACCCCCCAAATGGGTCCAAGTGAAAGGTCATGAAATTAGCCAATTTCAAATTTTGAAAATCCTCATTTTAGCCAATTTGGTGATAAATAGCCACTATGCACAACCCTATTGTGAACCATGCAAACTCTAGAAATGACAATGTATGGCATTAAAATTATTTGTATTTTCTAAATACTTTTATTTTTTTGGTAAAGTTCAATTGTAAATTTTCATACCTATTAATTATATTTTAGCAATATCAATAATATTATAAGTAATTTAAATAATCATAATTCATGTAACATATATAAGTGGTATTCTTACTTTGATGCTATGTCATAATAAATTATTATATTGGAGTGAAAATTATTTATACAATTCATTTTTTAAAATTGAATTAAAAATTAACAATACAAATAGATATCTCATAATATATGTAAGATGTATATTAAAATATAAATAAACCATATATGTTTATATATTCAAAGGAACATTTATCTAGTTAAAATATCATATTTTAATTATAAAAACAAAATAACTATAGATAAATTAGTAGTAGAGGATCCTTTTTTTCTCCTTTAAGCAAAGTTGTAGAGGATCGTATTCTTGAACTAGTAGAAAATCCCTTTCAACCATGTTATACTATCCATGAGAGTCTTCAATCCCCTTATCAATGAGGATCATCAAATCTTCCTATATTCAATAAGTCCCTAGACCTTATCCAATCTCACTTTGATGAACCCTTGAACAAACAAGATCCTTTTCTTAATGTTTCTATCCTCATATTCTCCATTGCAGATGAATATTTACTTAAATATAGTTTGATAACACTTAAGCAAAGTATTGAGATGAATATTGATGAAAACTACCAAGATAGAGTTATAAGGGCTATTTGGAAAAATTGTGGAGTTACTTCTAGCCCTACAATAGGAGCTTCCGGTGGCCTCATGTGCTTATGGAATCCTTCTAAGGTGGATAAGAACATCTTATTGCCATATGATAGGATTACCAACATCGCTTTATTTTATAAAGATTCAAAAACTTAGTGGGTATTATCTCATGTGTATGCACCCAATACCATGTCTAGTTGACAAGAGCTGTGATTTTAAATGAGCTCAATGTACTAGGTTTTATAGGGTAAACCATTGATGATTATTGGTTATTTCAACTTGTTACACTACCCTAATTATAAAAAAGTTAGAATTCCTATCTCGCCTCAAAGCTTTGAATATTTTATTGAGTTCATTGATAGAAATGGTCTGATGGAAATTCACCTCCAAGAGAACAAATTCATCTGGACCAATAGGAGAATAGGGTCACAACATATATTAATGTGGCTGGATAAAATTATTATCTCTCATGAATCTTTTTAATCTTTCGGAGACACGACCCTTCACACTCTTCCTCGGATTGGGTCTAACCATAATCCATTGGTTTTGGAAGGGCTGAACTCTCTAGGCTCATTCAAGTCTCCATTTTGGTTTGAGCCTATCTGGATTAAACACCCATATTTAAGAGGTAGAATGCTTTATTGGTGGAGCATAGATTTCCCTGGAAACCCAATTGTAAGTTTGACCCAAAAGCTATGATATACCAAAAACAACCTCAAAAATTTGGAAACCTTTGGGAACTTATTTGAAGCTAAAAAAATCATTGTTTACAAGATCCGGGTCATTGAAAACCATATCCACAATGAGGAGCAACATGAGCTTCTGAGAAATCAAGAAAGAGATCTCTTGTCTAAATTTCACAATATTTTGTCCATGCAAGAAATATTTTGGTTGCAAAAATCTAGAGCTCTCTAGCTAAAACATGGTGAATCTAATACAAAATACTTCCATGCTCTTACTCTCGGACACATAAGCATAAACAAGACCTGGGAATTGGTCAAATTGGAAGACACCAATACAAAAAATGAGGAGTAGGTGAGATGTGAAGTTGTTGCCCATTTCCAAAATATTCTTGGAGCATCCAAACTGAGTAATTCCCAAGCTACCAACCTTATTATTTAGAACATTCATTTCCTGATATCCAATTATAATAATAATAACCTATTGGCTGAATTCTCTATAGAAGAAGTTAAGGATGTTGTGTTATCTATGGCTGTCGATAAAAAATTTGGCCTCGATGAGTTCTCTCCCAGTTTTTTCCAAATATTTTGGGACATTATCTATGTTGATGTGGTTAAATCCATCCAATTTGCCCAATATTACAAATGCATCCAATGGGAATTCAATTCCATCTTACTCACCCTTATTCTGAAGACTCAACACTGTAGAACCATTTCTGACTATAGGTCGATTAGCTTATGCAATGTTGTCTATAAAATTTTGACTAAAACTATTGCCAACAGAATGAAGAAGATTCTACCTGATATCATTGATTGGTCCGAAGGTAGTTCGGTCAAGGTGTAGACACCAAAACAGCACCAATCTGATTATGTGACTGCAAACACTGATCGCGTTGACAAACACAGCCCCCAGGGCAGCCCTCAGAGGTCAAATAGTGGTCTTAACCACTTTCATAGCAATTTTGTAAGGTCAGGAAGCAATTTGGCACATTTAGACACTTTGCTCACTATTCGTCTCACCCAGGGACGAATACTAACTGGAATTCGTCTCACCCAGGGACGAATTCTAAATTCATCTCACCCAGGGACGAATTCCAAGTTTAATGGGAAAAAAGAAGAATGGTGCCAAGTGGCAGCCCCGGACAGTCAGTTGATGACTCCTGCCTCGCACACGTGTGTGGGTGGATAGATAGGCCGTTAGAAGAATGTCATAAGGGCAGTTATGAGAGCCCAAGTCAATGGAGGACTCCCCTCCCTCATGGGAAGACATGACTGCCACATGGCACCTATGACCAACACATGGCATTTGTGCTTCCCTCTCAAAAGAGACCCCATGGGTCTATAAAAGGTGGGACTTTTCTCACCCAAAAAAAAGACAGGTTGAAGGAGATTTCAAGCAACGAAGAGCTGCCAAGTTGAAGACCCACTTGCATCCCTTTTGGTTCACCTTCTCGCATCCACCAATCTCTCTTGTAAGGGAGGTTGTTGGGTGGCTTTTGGAAGCTTGAACCTGACCCAAATCCAACACATGGACACTCGAACCAACCAATTCGCCGACCCCTCAATCCTAAGAGGTTTTGGGCCCATCCCTAGTGGATTGGCACCGAAATCAAGTGCCAACGGTGGGAGGCCCACTTGGGCACCCCCGCACTTTCTAAGTTTTAGAGCATTCTAGATTACTTTTTTAGGTTGCATTTTGTGTTATCATGTTTGGTTAACTCATAGTTGCAAGTTCATAACTTTTGATCAGATTCTAGTATGTTTTGTGTCGCTTTGTTGTTTCACTAACTTGCAGGTGGCGAGATCAAATTCCCGAGGGTAGAGGCCAAATTGGGAGAATCCGACCATCTGGGTCGTACCAAAATTGCCCCAATTACATAACCCCTTTGTTTGCAGGCGTTTTGCAGGTCTCAAGAATCGACATTGGAGCAGCAGCAGGTCGACTTCTTCAACACAGAAGAATTCGTCCCACCCAGGGATGAATTGCAGTCAGAATTCATCCTGCCCAGGGACGAATTCTAGTTGAAGGTAGATTGGCCAGCTGTCTCAGTGGCAATGGCCTTCTGGTAACTTTTTCTATCTTTTGTCAAGATTTCAAGCTATTTGGACTCACTGTATTTACCTTTTCAGGCAAATGTTTACATGCATATTTCGTTAATTTTAGAGAACGAACACTTTCCATTTGCGGCAGGTGCTACTAACATATTGGTTGTTTCTTTGTTCGCAGGAGAAGAAGCAGAGGTGAAGACTCATCCACATCAGCGGCGACAGCATTTTGGCCCGTCCATTTCAATCGTGGGCACGTGAAAAGAGGAACATTAAGTGATTGTAATCAAATTCTTTTAACGCTCCTAGCCCCTGAAAATGGTGGAGGCGTATTTGTAACAGATATCAAGAAAGTTTAATGAAAGGGCTGTGTTTTCTCCATTCGCTTGTATCTCATTTTAATGCGTCTCTTTCGTTTCATGTATTTTACATTTCTAGGACTTAAGCGCATTTGATTTTGGTTGCATTGCAATTAGTGTTTCCTTTGCCCGAAATCTCGTGCTTTCAGTGGCGATCACGGTGGGACCCTGTTCCCTGGTGTTTAAAATCACAGAAACTGATTAAATTTTTGTGTTTTGTGCTTGACAGGTACATTTTTTGTTGCATACTACTATTCATCTCTAGCAGGGAAGAATTCTATTCTACAATTCGTCTGACCCTAGGACGAATTCAAATTCATCTCTGGGAGGGACGAATTATGTTTTGTAATTCGTCTCCCAGAGGGATGAATTCTGCCTGCGGATTTTCAGAGCAGAAATTCAGAAGCAAGCTGGAGCGAGCCAGAGAAGAGGTAGGGATTTTTATAATCTCTGTTAAAATTTTTGTTTCTGTTTCTGTTTCTTTGACTGTTTTCATTTTATCCTGCATTACTTAAGGAAAGTCATTTATGCTTGTTTCATTTTCGCTAAATAAAATGAATCCCACACACATCATGAAACAATTTTAAACCAAGGAGCTGGTCGTAAGACCCCAACCCTTGAGCAAGACCAATGGTGGGTTCATCACCACCTTGGCTTAGCTTTGCATCCATTTTCCCGATTGTCAACTGTTGTTAGGCGTAAATCCTGACGAAGACTGACTGAGTGCCGCTGGGGTGATTACCATGCGTGCGAGGATAAGTTTTCTATGGTAGGTGCCATTAATAGGACAATCCCCCTTCCATACTGCCTACGTACCACGTACCTTCTACTCTCACGTACCTATAGTCTCCCTCTCATAAGGGCGGGTATATAGAGAGGTTGGTATATCGGACTGGTTGGTATATTGAAGGGGCGACCATTTTGGGAGTTATATGAGCCATCATAATGCATTTAAATGATCTTCAAAACCTACAAAAACAAAACAAAATATCAAAATACACTAAACCAGTTTAGGACACACCAATAATCCTTAAAAGAGATAATCACGGTTTGCGCATGTGTGTGTTTATTTCTGCTTAGTGTAGACAAAAAAAAAAAATCATCATAAACGAGATAAAAAATCTACTTAGATAGTATAGAAGCAACGCAATGGTGTATAACCGTAGCCAAGCCCAATCAAGGGCAGAAGCTCTAGAAGGTACACAAGAAGTAGGCACAACTCACCTTCGCTTCAGTCTTGAGGACTTGGTCATACCGCCTTATCGGTCTAACCTACAAAAGAATCCAATTCAGAATCCTCGGTGGGGTATGCCTATTCAAAGCAGCCCCTTTCAAGAGGATGCCTTACATGTAGACCTTGAGGTAAACAGAGAATCACCCTCTTAGGTTAGACATGAGTGGCCACGGTGCAACGAAGCACTAGACAGGAAAACCATCCATTTGGAGGGACAACGTGGATATGGTATCCCTTCTTTACCTCACATCAGAATAGAGAGACAAAATCTAGAGCGTAGGGTTCTTTACAAAAAATGACCTAACTCCGCCTATCCCCTTCACACCTATGAGAGGGAGCACGAGGAAGATCATCACATTCCTCAAATACAGCAACATACAACGCGGGAACCTTGCGCTTCCACACCAGTTGGACATCATGATCACCCCTTGAGGCCAGAACCTCGAGTACAGGCCGCCTACCTCAACAGAGGGAAGCGACCCCTTGAAGTTGTAGATCATAAAAATCAAGGCAAACACATAGGAGGAACATTCGAACCTCCTGAGAAAAATAGGGTAGACCAAATTGACCCGATAGTCGCCCAACATGCCACCCATCAAGCCCAAATCATGCGGCTTAAACAAAGTCATCATGAGATAGAGTATCAACACCGCTTGGATAGAGAGTGCATGCAACGCGAAGCGGATGAGCTACGCTATAAACTACCTAAGAGGGAGCCAACCCCTCGCATTCAAAGAGCCGAACAATATGTGAGACATAATCCGTTGGTGCAGGACAGGTCTCCACGACCTCATCAAGCTTTGCCTCCAAGACCTCATGGATTCGAGAGGGAGGCAACTCCCTGAAACAATGATGGGTACCTTCGACGAGGGCTTGATCAGGGTCATAGGTTTCACCCAGAGACTCCTCAAGAATTTTACGAAGAGTATGAACCAGAAGAGGAATATGTTGAAAGTCCCCATCAAGGCAGGAGGGATGCCATTTGGCCATGCCTCCATAGGCCTCCAGTTTATTATAACTTACAACGAGAGAGAACAAGAGAGGAAGAAATAAAATCTTCTGATGCATACCAAGGGCTATTGGAGCGTTTGGAGTCTGTGGAAACAAAAGCTGTTGGGCATCAAAAACCCACATTACGTCAACTCCGCGAGTAATCCGGTGCATCCCTCAGTGCCTACACCTCTTTACCCCGAGCACTTCAAGTTGCCTCAATTGGCAGTTTTTAAAGGTGAAGAGGACGCACAAGAACACGTTACAAGATTTTTAAGCCAATGCTTCGGAATCCAAGATAATGATGCATTGTTGCTTAGAAAATTCATAACCACATTCGTAGGCCCTGCCTCGGATTGGTTCACACAACTACCCAAACACAGCATAAGCAACTTAGATCAATTAGTAGATGCATTTCTTGAATGCTTTGCCTTCAACACAAGGAAGAAGGCATCACTGAGTGATCTGGCGAGCCTCAAACAATTTGAGGAGGAAACAATGGTAGCATATGGGAATCGATGGAAAGCTTTGCTTTCTAAGTTACCCTACCGTCCTCCTATGTCTGATCTCATGCAGATGTTCGCAAAAAGTTACTTAAAATCAATCTCTGGTCTATTGTTGCTGCGACAATACGATAGCTTAGAAGAAGCTTTGGCGCAAGCCAGAGTCATAGAAGAGATTAAAATAGGTGAAGGCGCAATCACTAAGCCTAAAAAGAAAGAGTGGAATAAAACCACTAAAACCGAGACAACGCAACCACAACACGCTACAGTCAACCAAGTTGCGATAAATGTTCCCGCACCTGTGCAAGAAACGTAGCCCCAAAAGGCTAATTACCAGGCAATGCCTCCTGCTTATGAAAGAGATAATAGAAGACAGGAGCAAAATTACCCGCGTCGCCCTAGACGACATTTCACCCCATATGCGGAGTCTAGGGATTCCTTATTTGACCGCTTTTCAGCGGCAAATTTAGTCACTCGCCGGAAATTCAAACTATAGACCCTAACATTCCCAAGCCTAGGGGGTACGAGAGAAGAATTGTATTGTAGATTCCATAGGCGCAGAGGACATGACTTGAATGGGTGTTGGAAATTCAAAGAACTAGTCCAGGATTTGATTGACAACAGAACATTGGTCGTGGACAACCCCATCGTGCCAAACAACCAACAAATGGGGGTATTCAAGGACCCCTTGCCTACCCACGAGGCACAAAAAAAACCACTCCAGATTAACGAGGTGCGACAGGATCTTCCCATGCAGGGATTTGTGGGAATGATTAGCATAGTAACAAGGAACAGAAGGTACCCGACGGTTGCCCCCGAGGTAGCTACGAGGGAAGTTTCGACAACATCGCGAGCCTCAACAACGCCCAACGCAGCTTGTCTCCGCATAGACTCGAGGTCACAATACGAACCAAACTCACACGGAGTTTGCGGACCACATCGGCTAGGCTGTCCATTTACGAGCTTATTCAACAGTCAGCACCCCATAGGGAAGCTCTTATGGACATTTTAAAAGCCATTGAATTACAGCCCCATGAAGCAAATTCTTTCAATGACTTCGTAGGACATGTGAAATGATGTACGGAGCCGGTCATCACATTTAGAGAAGATGAGGTCAAAACGATATCAAATGACATGGCAGATCCACCCCTGCACGTTATCATGCGGGTCAATGGGATTCCATACAAGAGAGTGCTGATAGATATTGGCTCATCCAATAACATCATTACCACTGTAGCCTTAAAACATTTGAAGCTGCCAGCCTCTCACATCACAACCTCCACATACACACTGCGAGCTTTCAACGATGCAATATGCTCGACTGATCGGCACAGTTGTTCTGCCTATCCAGGTAGGACAAAAGACAATACCTACACTGTGCCATGTGTTGGAAGGCGAAATGGCTTATAATATACTGCTAGGGCGGCCTTGGATTAAGGACATGAAGTGTGTCCCTTCGATCGCCCACCATTGCTTAAAGTATGCTTATGAGGGAGAAATACATGTAGTCCCAATGGACTTGGAGCCCTTCAAGTATTGCAATGCAGTACAATTCATGCCTCAATCGACCCTCCCTTCAACGCATTTGGATTTTCAATTAAATCCATCTAAACAGGGTCCGATACCACAGGAACCACTGGTGGCCAACAAGGCAAAATCCTAGCCAGGTGAGACCTCATCACCTGCTCCTTCATCATCAACGCCACCTATCATGGCCCAACAGAAGGACAAGGGAAAACAGATCGTGGAAGAAGTTAAACCCTTGGAAGAAAGGTTGCCCACAATCTCAACGATATCAATGGAGAAAACACCCAGCACAACAGAAACTAAGACTCTTGAAACACCAAACATGGAATGGAATCAAGAAGGACTACCATTTCCTCCCACCCAATCATCAACAATCACTTGTTGAAATGGCCGAGTACGGGCTTGGGGGAATATTTGGTACAAAATGTTGTGGCGACGCCGACATTGGAGTCGAGTACAATACATGGGAAGACCTTGCCTTCCCATAGGGACAATTGTTCCTCTAGGCTACCCTCCAAACCAGACAAATTTCATGTATGGGGGCCTTGATCATGGTCTTGAACCATGCCAACAAAAGGAAGCAGATGAAGAGCCTTTTGTTGAAAACATTAACTATCTGTCAAACCCAGATTTTGCCCTAAAATATCTCGACCAATGCAATTGGCATGGATACGGGCTAGGTAGATATGAGCAAGGGATGCGGATCCTTTGCCAACCAAGATATCATATGCCATATGACAAGTCAGGGGTAGGGTTCAACCATCCCCTGCCATTAGACATCTTGGTTGAAAATATGCAAGGCCTAGAAATAGGCAACAAGGGGGGATTGGCATTAGACCCTTATGCCAATCCAAATATAGAATACACATTGGGAGACTACCTCCCATGGTCAAAAAACACCCCTGGAAACAGCAGTAATCCCTCTCCTTTGCTAGAGAGAGGCGAAAGTTCGGACATTGGTCCTCAAAGAGAAAACCAACGGCTGCTGGACATCTTTCTGAAGCTGTTCCCCTTAGATATTCTAGACGAAACAACACAGCATCAAGAGAATCAGGTCCCTCCACCAAGAGTGGAACAACCACAATGGGACCAGATTAACTTGCTGGAACAAGGAGGATCCTCAACGCCGCAAGCAATAGTTGCTGAAGAGGATGAACATTTTTGGGTCTTCGAAAGTGATTCAGAAGATGAGACTGAAATGGACTATCTCAGACATACGCGACGACATCACCATGCTTTAACCCATGAAGATCTAATGGGATAGATGGGCATAATGTTAGGGCATGAATGGTGGGTAGACCCTGCAAGGTGGGACCAAGTATTGGATCCATGGCTCAAAATTCAAGATGAGCATCATCCACCTCGAGATCCCATCATGACACCAGTGCCGAGAAAAGACCCTGCCATCCTTTTCGCAAATAGGGACAAATTCGCACCTAGGGAAGATCCATTCGTGCCCGTTCCCATAGAGCCAGATCCATAGTATAGGGAGCATCTAAAAGAATCGAGCTATCACAAGCATCCTCCCTACCCAATTCCCTAAGAATACCTAAAGTTCTCAATAGTTGCAAAACACCAAAAATTTGCAAAATGTCAAAACTCCAAAATTTGACAACCTACAGTGCACACATCAAAAGGCAAAAACAACAGTGATTTTCGTCACTCCATATCCCCAGTCCCTTGCTCGAAAGAAAAAAAAATCAAAATAAATAGTGATCTCATCACTACAAATGAGCAAGTATCCCAATACAATTGAAAAAGAAGAAGGGAGTTGACCTTGAATCCCTGGAACTATCAGCATTCTATAGGTCATAAGGCAAGCTTCAGTACCAATTTGGTTGATAGCCTATCGGTAATGAAGTAAACCTCCCGCATGATGATATATCTGTCACATTAACTTGCATACAGATCAATGTTTGCATGTGGATGAGCTAGCTTATGGCATCCTGGATTACATCGCAGATTAAACTTAGTACATACAACAAAGGAATTCGTGGAGCTAATTAGGTGATCCTCAGTATAGGTTCGGTTGAAAGCCCATCTGGCACTGGTGGTATCCTAACAAATACCACTAAATGAACTCAATTGCACACACAGGGATGTAAAATAACTTGGTCAAAAACAAGTCCGATTCATACCTTGTCCAAAAGTCTTGTAAGATAAAGTACAGTCATGGATAGTGAGTTAAAACTGTCTGAATCTCAAAAAACCTTACATACATTCCTAAACCATCTGTGCTGCTTATCATCCTTATAATACCATCAGAAAATACAAAAACAGAAAACCACATATCCATACAAGAGTCATACACCATAACAATAAAAAGCATCTTAAACAGCCTATGGTGCCATAACCAATCATCACAAAATTCCATTCATTCACTTTGCATATCACATAAAAAAAATCAAAAACACTTGCACTCATCATAACATCTGAATCCATCAAAAAAAGATAATCATACATACATCCATAGTAATTAGCCATCACGCATAACAAAAATAAAACATCACACGTACAAAACCAAATAAAACAGGTATATATATATATATCGCCAAAAATATGTCCGTAGGCTACAAAAATGGTCCTCAGACCCCGAAATCATACCCAAAAACCCAACCTAAGGCGTCCACCAACATGATCATGCAGGATCGGTGCGACGGGAACTACCCCCCATGGTGTGGGTCCTATGGGACCCTGCAGGGCGGCTACTGCCAACCCCCGCATCATGCCTACTACCACCTCCCTCATCTAACCACCTGCGATGAGATGATGCTGACTGCTCAGTCAGACTATCCCTTGTCCACCGCGAAGATCCACCGACCGAAGGCTCAGGTAGCCGCCCACCAAGATGGATGACCTCCCTCTCCAATTCTATCCAGTGCAGACACCACTCTGCCTCTCATCGATGATAGTAAGACAATGCATCATCTCGCTGTGCCAAAACTCTATCCCGCTCTACTAGCTGGGCCCGCAGGAGATCCCTCTCCCGTAGCGCGTCCCCCAGCTCCCGTCGTGCATCCCCCAACTCTAGATCCCATATCCGTAGTAGCTCTGTCAGTCATGCATTTTTAGTGCGTATCTCAGATTCCATCTCCTCTGTAACTGCCGGACGCACAGGACTCACTGGAGCAGCACCCTGCTCGGGCTCCCCCTGCTCCTCCACGTCCTGCATGTCCGGCTGATCCGGAACGCCCAAGTCTATAGCCTCATCACCCACATCAACCATGTTCGCGTCATCCAATGGAGCCCCCCAATCACACCCTGCTACCTCAGCATCCTCCACTGCCACCTCCGTGCCTCCTAGTGGCCCCTCTCCTCTCCATCGTCATAAAACCCACCACGAGTCATACTCGGTGGTAGTCCCGATGTCATCCACGTCTGGGACACCAATCACTGCATCAGAATCCTCGCCCAAAGGTGCAGTGATCGGTGGCTCTAACCCCCTCTCATCTTCCCACCTCCGATAGACCATGGGCTCACTAGGCAACCCATGGCGAACACCGAACTATCGTGTAACCCGGCCATACGAAAAGAACTCATGCTCCATCCCGTGCCGCCCAGTCAACCACCGCTCCTTGCGTACCCGTCGGAGCCACTCTCCAACCTCAGGCTAGGCTGGACAGTCCTGATAGGGATGCCAAAACACCTCCCCTGGAGTGAGCCGAGAAAAGGCCTCAGTGTAGTGCTCAACGACACCTGCCCATCGCCGACTCTGCCCCTACTCCGTAGACCGCCGCCACAAAACTACATAACCAATCTCCTCATCCCCCATCACCGCCCGAGTCATCCACGGTAACCTGGTCGGCATCTTCACTGCTATGTGCTGCCAACCCCAGCACTGCAGCAGATAACTGCAACTGACACCCTTCCGCTGCTGACAGTGGACCGCATACAGCTCCTCGTAGAGCTGTGCCAACAATGTTTGTCCCCATCTCAAAATCAGTGGTGCTTCTATCGGGCACTCTACCAACTGCCATACCAAATCCAGAAGGTTCCACAGGAACCTTGCGCCTGACGAATCAGGGAGAAGCATGTTAGAAATAAGGCCCATCAAGAATGCGTGCCTCACTCCTAACACCCCCCTCTCCTGCCACCAACCAACCAAAATCCTGCCAGTCTGGAAATCCACCTCAGCAGTCTCCACTGGGTTCGTTACACCCAGTCGCTCCCCATGCCCAAAGCATCTCGTAAGTACAGTACTCCGCTAATCACATGACGATGTCCTAATAGGCAGTCCATCTATCGAAATCCGAAGTAACCGATAGACATCCTCCAAAGTTACAGTCATCTCCCCTATCGAAAGATGGAACGTGTTGGTCCAAGGATCCCAAATTCTGATCAGGGCCGTCAGAAAGGCCTGATCCGGGACCACAGGCTCCAATTGAGACACCTTCTTGAGCCCAAGGGCATCAAGCCATTCCCAATCACCATCAGTCAGTGCACCCCGCGCCTCAGCAAAGGCGGTGGGTACACGGTACCGGATCCGAACCTGCAAAAGAAAACAATTCAACAAAAAAAAAAAATCATGGAAAATAACTGTACAGAATAAAAAGAAAATTCAAATCCAGATTCAATATTTAAGTTTTAAAACACATTTTCAAAAACAGCATCGCAAAAACAAGTAAATAAAACAAGTGCAATTTTAAACAAAAATAAGCTCTAGAAGACACTTACAGGTTTCGCTTCGGCTCCGCCACTCGAACCAGTTTGTGCACTCATGATGGCAGAGAGAATTCTAGCAGCGCTTCGCTTCGCAGAATTACCTCCTCCTCCTAGAGCTCCAAAATCGAAAGAAAAAAATGACACAAATGAGCCCAAATGCAAGTTTTGGCCCTTAAATAGGCCTTTTGAGCTGGAATTCATCCTTGACTGGGACGAACACTTAGGTTAGCGCTCGTCCCACCCAGGGATGAATTCTATAGCTGGAATTCGTCCCACCTAGGGACGAATTCAAACCAGCACTTCAAAAACATCAAAAAATGATCAAAAATGCACTAAAAACAGACAATAAATTTGCTCGATAAGAGTGCTGCTGCACTTGACATCAAAGCCATAAAAAATAGACATTGGAGTCACAAATTGTCACTATCATACTCCCTAAGAATGCTACCATAGCCGGACCACTCCACGGAAGATGAATTTTCGACAATTGCATCTCCAAACGCGTCATAAAAAACAACAAAAACAGTACAAAATTCAACAAAAACAAACAACAATAAACATTGCCAGACACAAGTGCTCTTGCACTTAACCTCTGGGCAAACAAAATCGATGTCGGGGTTCAAATTATTGCTCTCCTAATTCCCCAAGAAGGCTATAATAGCTGGATCTCTCCACGGGAAGTTAGATTTTCGATGATTTCACCTCATTACGGCATCACCAAAAGGGTTAACACCCACCAAAAATAGGTCCAAATGTTGGAAAAATTGCACATGCTTAACGATAAACCATCTAAAGGCACCCTTGCACAAGTCATCTTGGGTCAAGCGACTCGTCGCTTTGCTCACGAAGGTCATTCCCTCATCGATTCGTCGCTTGAGGGGGTAGTCACACTTAGTCACCAATCAACAATCACACACCCAATTAAGGAAAATGACATGCATTCAAAGAATCATTGACAAAGACAATCACGCTCCTGCTTGGGGCAGTAAACAAGCAATAATCAAATCAATCAAACACTTGGCATTTCATGAATCATGAACACAAGGTTCCCCTGTGGATAAAACGCCCTTTGCCTATTCATGACTGATCAATGTCCAAGTTCAAGTCACACCTCACCAAAACAGGTTAACACTTGAAATCAAACTCCTTAGCTCGTTAGAAGCAAGGATTCAAGAATGCATGCCCTTTCCATGCTTGGGGCATCAAAAGTTGGTTAGGTTACCAAGAAACCCTAATCATTAGTGCTTTGGTTATCTATTTTTGCTCGGCGCTGTGCCATGCACAGCGCATCCCAAAAAGGGGCATCTGTAGACACCAAAACAACACCAATCTGATTATGTGACTGCAAACACTGATCGCGTTGACAAACACAGCCCCCAGGGCAGCCCTTAGAGGTCAAACAATGGTCTTAACCACTTTCATAGCAATTTTGTAAGGTTAGGAAGCAATTTGGCACATTTAGACACTTTGCTCACTATTCGTCTCACCCAGGGACGAATACTAACTAGAATTCGTCTCACCCAGGGATGAATTCTAAATTCATCTCACCCAGGGACGAATTCCAAGTTTAACGGGCAAAAATAAGAATGGTGCCAAGTGGCAGCCCAGGACAGTCAGTTGATGACTCCTGCCTCACACACGTGTGTGGGTGGATATATAGGCCGTTAGAAGACTGTCACAAGGGCAGTTATGAGAGCCCAAGTCAATGGAGGACTCCCCTCCCTCATGGGAATACATGACTGCCACATGGCACCTATGACCAACACATGGCATTTGTGCTTCCCTCTCAAAAGAGACCCCATGGGTCTATAAAAGGTGGGACTTTTCTCACCCAAAAAAAAGATAGGTTGAAGGAGATTTCAAGCAACGAAGTGCTGCCGAGTTGAAGACACACTTGCATCCCTTTTGGTTCACCTTATCGCATCCACAAATATATCTTGCAAGGGAGGTTGTTGGGTGGCTTTTGGAAGCTTGAACCTGACCCAAATCCAACACATGGACACCTGAACCAACCAATTCGCCGACCCCTCAATCCTAAGAGGTTTTGGGCCCATCCCTAGTGGATTGGTGCCGGAATCAAGTGCCAACGGTGGGAGGCCCACTTGGGCACCCCCACACTTTCTAAGTTTTAGAGCATTCTAGATTACTTTTTCAGGTTGCATTTTGTGTTATCATGTTTGGTTAACTCATAGCTACAAGTTCATAACTTTTGATCAGATTCTAGTATGTTTTGTGTCGCTTTGTTGTTTCACTAACTTGCAGGTGGCGAGATAAAATTCCCGAGGGTAGAGGCCAAATTGGGAGAATCCGACCATCTGGGTCGTCCCAAAATGGCCCCAATTACATAACCCCTTTGTTTGCAGGCATTTTGTAGGTCTCGGGAATCGACATTGGAGCAGCAACAGGTTGGCTTCTTCAACACGGAAGAATTCGTCCCACCCGGGGAAGAATTGCGGTCGAGATTCGTCCCGCCCGGGGACGAATTCCGGTTGAAGGCAGATTGGCCGAGTGTCTCGGTGGCAATGGCCTTACGGTAACTTTTTCTCGTCTTCGTCAAGATTTCAAGCCATTTGGACTCACTGTATTTACCGTTTTAGGCAAATTTTTACATGCATATTTCGTTAATTTTAGAGAACGAACACTTTCCAGTTGCGATAGGTGCTACTGACATCTTGGTTGTTTCTTTGTTCGTAGGAGAAGTAGCAGAGGTGAAGACTCATCCACATCAGTGACGGTAGCATTTTGGCCCGTCCATTTCAATTGTGGGCACGTGAAAAGAGGAACATTAAGTTATTGTAATCAATTTCTTTTAACGCTCCTAGCCCCTGAAAAGGGAGGAGGCGTATTTGTAACAGAGATCAAGAAAGTTTAATGAAAGGGCTGTGTTTTCTCCATTCGCTTGTATCTCATTTTAATGCGTCTCTTTCGTTTCATGTATTTTACATTTCTAGGACTTAAGCGCATTTGATTTTGGTTGCATCGCAATTAGTGTTTCCTTTGCCCGGAATCTTGTGCTTTCACAAGGGAAGACTCATAACTGATGGTATTATAACCATTCATGAACTACTCCATTCTACTTCCAAGAACAAAAAGGTAAGCTTATTCCTCAAATTAGATATCAGTAAATATTTTCATAGAGTTTCATGGAGTTTTTTATGTGCTATGTTGGGAAAGTTTGGTTTCACCCAAAGTCGATTACCCTAATACATGAATGCATATCTATCGCATGGTTTTTTATCATAGCAAATGTTACTATAGTTGGATATTTAAAAAACAATCCAGGTATTTGATAGGAGGACCCCTTGTACCCATGTTTCATAATATTTCTTTCTAAATTCGTAGTTAGGGCATTCAAATTTGCATGCTCTAATGACACTATATCTGGAATAAAACTATCCTAAATCTCCCATATAGTTATGTACCAAAAATTTATCGATGATAAGCTATTAGCTACTAAAGAATCGATTCCTAAATCAAAGGAAATCAAAGCTATAATAAATTCGTATTAGATTACAACAGGGCAAAAAATTAATTTCCAGAAAAGCAAATTGTATTTTTGAATACCCCTATTGATAGGTAGTAGAAGATTACCAAAATTCTAGATTGCAATATCTCAAGTCTTCCTTCTACTTATTTAGGTATGCCATTATTCCATGGAAATACTCCTGAAAATATATGGAACAATATTATTGAAAGAATCCAGAGAAAATTGGTAGGATGGAAAGGGTGTCTTCTCAGTCTAGTAGCCAAAGCGAATCTAGTGTAAGCTTATCAAGGATTTTTGATCTACTTATTGTACATATTTAAAGCTATGACCTCTATATACAAAAATATTGAATAGATGAAAATAAAATTTCTTTGGTCAGGGAGTTAAAACACCAATAAAATACCCCTAGTAGCTTGGGATAAAATTTTCTCAAAGAAAAACTAGGGCGGTTTAGGCTTTAGGAAAGTTGATAAAATGAATTCTTCTCTCTTTGGAAAGCAAGGGTGGATGATTATCCACAATGAGCATTCTACCTAGATTAACATCATAAAAGGAAAATATCTTTAAAAACAACCTTTTCTTTGTAATGATCCACTTCCTTTTGGGTCATGTTTCTAGAATTTTGTGATAAAAACCTAGTCCATCCTCAAATATGGGCTCAGGTGGTAGCTGGATAATGACACTTCAATCAAATTTTGGGAGGACATATGGCTGAGTAATCAACCCTTGATCAGTTTTGCAAATCTCATTTGTGTTAAGCCGCTTACTGACCGGATGTTTGGCTCCAAGGTGTGTAATTTCCTCTCTAGAAACATTAACAATGCCAAATGGAAACCTTTTCATTCTAATAATATTATATTTTCCCAATATTCTACTTTTTATACCATTTCTAACATATTACGTACTAATATTATACCGAGAAATCCTAATTTGTTAGATCCTCTCTTTTGGTTCCTTTGTGATAATGGGCTCTTCTCTGTTAAATCTGGTTTCTACGCCCAATGCAAAGAAGTCAATCCTTAACCTGAATTCAAAACTATTTGGTTGAAAGGGTTGATTCCCAAAGTCACCCATTTCTTTTGGTTCACCTCACTGAATAGGATTTTGACCATTGAAAATATCATGCAAAGAGGATTGGTTATCCCTAACCATTGTGTCTTATGCAAATACAATTGGTAATATGTGATCCATATCTTCCTTGAGTACCCCTTTTCCATAGAATTCTTGTTTTCCTTTCTCAAGTTGGTTAATATCTCTTGGGTCTACCCAAAAACTTGTATTGATACTTGTAATCAATGGTCAAATCCATTGTAGAACCCAAAAATTTGTGCTTTTTGGTCTTTTTGTTTTTCTCACTTTATTTGGCAGGTTTGGTTGGAGAGAAACAATAAAATTTTTGGCACAAGTCCTAGAGATGCTAATTCAGTGTTCTCCCAAGCTCTGTATTTTTCTAGTGAGAATGCTAGCCTCATCCAATAAGAAAATCCCAAGTCCCAGAGGGAATCATCCCTCTTTATAACTCTTACTTTTTAGAGTGACACTCCCTCCCAGGGTCCTCTAAGAGTTGGCAGGCCAGTGTTCAAGAGGATTCCCTCTCCTAGTGGGTGGGTCAAACTAAATGTAGACGGGGCCTCTAAAGGAAATCCTAATAGAGTTGGATGAGGTGGTATCATAAGAAACAATCAAGAGAAAATTCTCTACATTTTTGTGAAGTTCATAGGCACTTTGACCAACAAATTTTTTGAATCCTGTGTGCTATAACTTGGCCTAATCATTTGTAAGTACTCTCAGTTTAAAAAATTCATCATAGAAACTGACTCTATGAATATTGTAATATGCATTCAAAAATTCAATTGCCTGCTTGGAACATGTTTAATGCGATCCAAGAAAGTTTGAAGATAATTGATAGCCTTAGAATTATTTCCACTCAGCATGTGTACCGCAAAGGGAACAGAGTTGTTGAACTTATTTTAAATCAAGGAGTCAAATAGGACAGCCTGCAAGTTTGGTATGACAATTTTCCCCGATGTATTCTTTCCCACATTGATGCAAATGGAAGTCTTAATCTATAATTGGTGATTATGGTCATTGCAAATCCTTTTATCTAGCATGACCCCTCTGACATGTATGCTACCATATATAATCAAATCCCAAGGACACCTTCAAGCATGCTGACCTAGGCCACCAAATGGAAGCTTTGGAGAATCCAACTTCACAGGTCCAATGTCTCATACAAAGTAAACATCCAAGGAATAGCTACTTGTAAAATCAATAACCACCATCCTAGGTGGTAAAAAGATATAAGGAAAACCAATTCCATTCAACATAGTGAGTGTTTAAGTTCTAATTATCTCATGGGTTTCTATGTCCATATAAAAAATGCCTCAATGAGAACCAATCATCATCATCCTAGGTGGAAAAGTTCATTGGAAAAGTGTCATTTTATTTTTTAGTACATCCATAATTTTTCCAATAACCTCACGAGCATATTTGTTGAGAACCTTCATGATGATCATATTGGGGTTACTTGTGCCACTTATTGTCAACCCTTAGCTTGGTTCGATTCATCTTGGTACTATGTTGGTAATGTTGATTGGTTGACAATCGTCTATAGTATTTACATTGATATTTGTAATCACCAATCCTTAAAAAATATTAGTCATTGTAATTATGTTTATTTTTGAATGGTATGTGCATGGAAACCATTCTCTAATGTGGTATTATAAAATGTTTTGGGAACCTTTCAAAACCCCTTTTATCAACCAATAAAAAAATTATAGATAAATTTGGTTTAACAATATTGATTATAAACATTGATGTAAATGAACCAAAGAGAGTAATACTTTTTATATAGTATATATTAGTGTACATTTATTTTCCCAAAGGACTTTGGATCTATACACAAACATATTTAACATTCTAAAACATCTAATTTGGTTCTAAATATAACAATCATCATTTAATGTCTTTAATGATAGATTAATTAGGTCAAACAAAGTGATTTAAACCAACTCAAAGATTTATAATTTTATGGTCATTCTATAATTTAGTATTTTTATAAGGATCTTATTTATATTCATATTAATATGAAATATCATTTTTGTCATCATATTTTATTTTTACTTGTGGGTTTAGTCCCACTTATTGAAAACTTGGTGCTATTTATTTTCGTTTTCCCATATCAATACCTCACTGTGTTTTATTTTCTATTTGTTTTGGTTTCTTGGATTCTCCTATCCTTTCTTCATTCTTGACCAATATCCTTGATATTTTAATGTGCATAGAAAAAATTATTGTGCATAGGTTTGTCTTACTCTAAAATTTTATTAGTGTAAGGAATAACTTCTATAGCACTTTATTCTTTATGTTTCCCTAGAAACTCTAAAGTACAAGGATTTTCCTCCATAATAATTACCTTTTGATGCTACCCTAGAAGCCTAAATTGAAATGGATATCCTCCATTATCATTTATTTATTATGTTGCTCTTGAAACCCTAAAGTTAAGGGGAAAATCTCTACAATAATTTTATTTATATTTCAAGGAGAGGATTTGATACTACATGAGGAAAATGAAGATGATTTTCCTAGAATAAACTTGACCTCTTTTAAAGCCTTTGTTCTAAAAATTTCCTTAATATATTAAAATTTTTAATTCCTTTTAAAATTAAAATTGCATGTCCCTTATATCCTTTTTTGTTTCTAATAATGGTTTATGCAAGTGCACTATGATGGCCTTTGTTATGTAATGTTGTAGATAGGATTTATTTTCCTCTTTTATAGGAGTGAAATATCCTTGATCTATATCAACTTCTACTATAGTATGATCTCCTTAAATCAACTTAAAGTTTATCTTATGACCAAATTTTTTGGTGTCTTTCTCCATATTTTTTACTTTTTAAACTCTTGCTACATGTTAAGTCACGTAACATTTGCACCATTATAATACAACAATTTACTATTCACTTTCTCATCTCATTCTCTTGATTTAAATTTAAACTTAATGAATTATGGAAAAGGTTTTGAAGTATCCATACTAACACATATCTAGGTTTATATAATATGCTTTTGTTCCTTTCTAGTTAGTTCATCCTTAATGAAAAGCCATAGGTATTTTATATATTCTTCAAAAAGTCTTTATGAATAAGTTGGTGTTGAAGTCTACAATGGGGCGAATTAGTTTTGAAATCCAAAATTATTTATAATTTCAAGGTGAAAAGATCCACTATTATTAGGGATAATATTGAAGATTTAAACTTAAAATGGTCCAATTATTATAAAATTTGGGCGAATCTACCTAAAAAAATTTATACCCAAAATTTTTTGGCTAATGGGCCCCGTTCAAGGGTCCCCAATATTAGCCAATTCTAAATTTCAAAATCTAAATTTTCATTAATTAACAATGATTAGCCACTATGCATAACCCTGATTCTCACTCTTGGCTCTCATTTGTTCTTAGCTAACACTTACTTAAGTGTTTAATGTTTATGTTATATATGCGTATGTGTAATGGATTACATGGAATTGAAATAAGCCCTACCCATCTTACAACATGACCATATAGTGGTATTACAACATCTTAGAAAATATGTATGTATTTATTTGTAAGATTATAACCTTGGTAACCTCTTTGATAGTCAAGGAATGTAATTGATTGAGGATAATGTCATTTAAAATTTAAGTTTATATATATCTTACTAGTTATACAATATTTAAATAGGCAACACCCATATTATGTCATGATCAGTAGTGGTATTACAATAGCTTAGCAATTATGCATGTAAAATATTTTGCAATATTAAACCTTGGGTATCCTCCTCAAAATTTGAGAATTTTAATCGATTGAGCTCATGCTATTTGATTTATTAATTTTCACCTGTAGGATTTGAACTTTTGTTTAAGATGTGCAACTTTCGTTTAAAAATTACTGAGCTAATTAGAGGTTTTTTTTTTTTGGGGGGGGGGTGTTATCACATTGAAATGATCCACAATCTATTACACCATGACAACATAGTGGTATTACAATAAATTTATAATCATACATGTATCACTTGGTAAGATTCCAATCTAGGTCTCATGATTGAAAGTTGAGGAATATAACTAGTTAAACTAATGCCAATTGATTTAGATTACTATAGTTAAAGGTTATAAAATACAAAATTTGTATTCCCAATTTTAAATTTTGAAAGTTTTTATTTTGTAACTTTTATAATATTTTATAATATTATTATGATAAATTTATTTATTGTGTATATATAAAATCAATTTCCTATAAATAATTATAAAAAATATAAGAAAATTAATTTAATTTTTTAGTATAGTATATAAATTATGAACTAAAACTCATATATTATTTTTAAATTAATGGTTAATAAATAAAAATATTATACATGTGGAATTTTAGGGAAAGAATATATTCACCAAGATTGGTAATTCTATTAGTGCATTCCAATATATGTGTAGACACCAAAACAACACCAATCCGATTAAGTGACTACAAACACTGATCACATTGACATACACAGCTTTTAGGGCAGCCCTCAGATGTCAAACAGTGGTCCTAGCCACTCACACAACAGTTTAGAAGGTCGAAAAGTGAGCAGAGCAAAGTTGGTCGTTTTAGCAAGCCTTAAATCCAAAGCAAGCCTAATCAAAACAAGGCCCGACCGAAGTGTCGCGATATCGCAAAACTTCAGCCCCAAAGCCAAGACCGGGCCGAAGTGTCGTGATATCGTGACACTTCAGGCCCAAAGCGAATACCTGGCCGAAGTGTCACGATATCGCGATGCTTCTGGCCCAAAGCCAAGGCAAGACCTGGCCGAAGTGTCGCGATATCGCAATGCTTCGGGCCCAAAGCCAAGGCAAGACCTGGTCGAAGTGTCGCGATATCGAGACACTTTGGCCCCAAATCCAAGGTCAGGCCGAAGTGTCGTGATATCGTGACACTTCGACCCCAAAGCCAAGGCTGGCCGAAGTGTCGCGATATCGTGACACTTCGGCCCCAAAGCCAAGACCGGGCTGAAGTGTCGCGATATCACGACACTTCGGCCCCAAATCCAAGACCGGGTCGAAGTGTCACGATATTGCGACACTTCGGCCCCAAATCCAAGGCCCCTATCGTGACACTTCGGCCCCAAAGCCAAGGCCCGGCTGAAGTGTCGCGATATTGTGACACTTCGGGCCCAAAGCCAAGGCCTGGCCGAAGTGTCACGATATCGCGACACTTCAGCCCCAAAGCCAAGACTCGGCCGAAGTGTCGCGATATCGTGACACTTCGGCCCCAAAGCTAAGGCCAGGCCTAAGTGTCGCGATATTGCGACACTTCAGGCCCAAAGCCAAGACCCGACCGAAATGTCGCGATATCGCGACACTTCGGCCCCAAAGCCAAGACCTGGCCGAAGTGTCGTGATATCGCGACACTTCGGGCCCAAAATAGAGCCCCGATCGAAGTTTCGTGATATCGTGACACTTCGATGTCAAAGACAGTACCATAACCAATCAGAGGTAGGCGTCGACCAATCAAAAGCAGACATCAAGTCGACATTCCGACATTCGAGGGCAGGCATTCCACCAATCAGAGGCAGCATTAAAGCGATTCATGGCCGACGTAAGACAAGTGGCAGCCGAAGATAGTCATTTATGGCTCCTGCCTTGCATGTGCACGTAGGTGGGTAGGCTGGCTATTGGAAGATTGTCACAGGGGCAGTCATGGCAGCCCAAGTCACGGAGGACTTTCCTACCTCCCAGGAAGGCATGGCCGCCATGTGGCATCACTGCATACCATTTTCAAAGAGACCCCGTGGGTCTATAAAACTACGGACTTTCCTGCTCAGCAGAGGGGCGAACAAGCATTTGGTGAACACAACGAAGTGCTGTTCATTTGAAGACCCGATTGCATCAGTTTGGATTTTGCTTTCTTCACATCCAGAATCTCTTGCGAAAGAGAGGTTGGTGGGTGGTTTTTTAGAAGTGTAAATCTGACCTTCATACCCAATATTGGACACAGTAAACTACCAATTTGCTGACAACACATTACCTTGGATTTTGGGCCAATTTAGTGGATTGGCGTCAAAGTTGAAATTTAACGGGGCGGCCCGCTTGGGCACCCCACGTACGTTCGTAGTTTTAATTTAATTTTATTCTATCATATTGTGTTCTCTGATGTTTAGAAGTTTTTCAAATTCATAAGACGTTGCTCGTAGTTCAGTTCAATATATTCCGATATCACGTGCTCATCTTACCTTACGCCTTATGCTATCGAAATAACTCATGCTTTACATAGAATATATCTTGCACTATGCTGTACGTTCGAATCTATATTGCAATTAAAAGTGTTCATATATATATTCTAGAAGACATTTTACTGGCAAATAGCATCGTGTTTTAGTCAATTTTGGTTCTTCACTGACCTGCAGGTAACAGTGACTGTTTTATTGGCAGCAACCTTTATACTCTTGTTTCACTTTAACACAAGTGCTACTAAATAGTTTACTATTTCTCTGAATGCAAGATAAGCAGCTGAACGCAGGATAAGCAGCAGCAAGCAAAGATCCATTAACACCAGTGGTGGCAATACGTTGGCCCACCCACTTTACATGTGGGCATGCGAAAAGAAGATTATCAATCATGATTGTAACTGGGAATTTGTAACTGAGGAAACGTATTGTAACCGAGTCAGAATCTTATGAATAAAAAGGGTTGTGCTCCTACTTTTTCTTTATATTTTGTCTCAATTTGATTATGTTTTCTCATTTCATGCATCGAGTTAATTATGTTCTCATTGCACCTTAGTATTTCTTTCTTCCGAAATCTCATGCTTTCAATGGATTGCGGATGAAAGCATGAGATTTCGAAAGAAAGAAATACTAAGGTGCAATGAGAACAGAATTAACTTGATGCATGAAATGAGAAAACATAATCAAATTGAGACAAAATATAAAGAAAAAGTAGGAGCACAGCCCTTTTTATTCATAATATTCTGACTCGGTTACAATACGTTTCCTCAGTTACAAATTCTCAGTTACAATCATGATTGATAATCTTCTTTCCGCATGCCCACATGCAAAGTGGGTGGGCCAACGTATTGCCACCGCTGGTGTTAATGGATATTTGCTTGCTGCTACTTATCCTGCGTTCAGCTGCTTATCCTGCATTCAGAGAAACAGTAAACTGTTTAGTAGAACCTGTGTTAAAGTGAAACAAGAGTATAAAGGCTACTGCCAATAAAACAATCACTGTTACCTGCAGGTTAGTGAAGAACCAAAATCGACTAAAACACGATGCTATTTGCCAGTAAAATGTCTTCTAGAATATATATATGAACATTGTTAATTACAATATAGATTCGAACATACAGCATAGTGCAAGATATATTCTACGTAAAGCGTGAGTTATTTCGACAGCATAAGGCGTAAGGTAAGATGAGCACGTGATATCGAAATATATTGAACTGAACTACGAGCAACGTCTTATGAATTTGAAAAACGTCTAAACATCAGAGAACATAATATGACAGAATAAAATTAAATTAAAACTATGAACGTACATGGGGTGCCCAAGCGGGCCACCCCGTTAAATTTTGACTTTGACGCCAATCCACTAGGAATTGGCCCAAAATCCAAGGTAATGTGTTGTCGGCAAATTGGTAGTTTATTGTGTCCAATATCGGGTATGAAGGTCAGATTTACGCTTCTAAAAAACCACCCACCAACCTCTCTTTTGCAAGAGATTTTGGATATAAAGAAAGCGAAATCCAAACTGATGCAATCGGGTCTCCAAATGAACAGCACTTCGTTGTGTTCACCAAATGCTTGTTCGCCCCTCTGCTGAGCAGGAAAGTCCATCATTTTATAGACCCATGGGGTCTGTTTGAAAATGGTATGCAGTGACACCACGTGGCGGCCATGCCTTCCTAGGAGGTAGGAAAGTCCTCCGTGACTTGTGCTGCCATGAATACCCCTGTGACAGTCTTCCAACGGCTAGCCTACCCACCTACGCGCGCATGCAAGGCAGGAGCCATAAATGACTATCTTCGGTTGCCACTTGTCTTACGTCGGCCATGAATCGCTTTAATGCAGCCTCTGATTGGCAGAATTCCTGCCCTCAAATGTCAGAATGTTGCCTTGATGTCTGCTTTTGATTGGTCGACGCCTGCCTCTGATTGGTTATGGTACTGCCTTTGATGTCGAAGTGTTGCGATATCGCGACACTTCGATCGGGGCTCTGTTCTAGGCCCGAAGTGTCGCGATATCATGACACTTCGGCCAGGTCTTGGCTTTGGGGCCGAAGTGTTGCGATATCGTGACACTTCGGCCGGGTCTTGGCTTTGAGGCCGAAGTGTCACGATATTGCGACACTTCGGTCGGGTCTTGGCTTTGGGCCCGAAGTGTCACGATATCATGACACTTCGAGCCCGGTCTTGGATTTGGGCCCGAAGTGTCGCGATATCATGACACTTCGGCCCGATCTTGGCTTTGGGGCCGAAGTGTCGTGATATCGCGCATTTTGCTCTTTAGCCATGTAATGTATCAAGTCAAATAGATTTTATGAAGGTAGAGTTACACTTGAAATACACCTTGTTACGTAACATCCCAACACACATTAAAACACATAAAAAATTCCCAAGTTGTGTGAATTAAATATGAAACCTGCACAGTAATCCAGGTTACCATAAGTGAAATGGTTATCTTGTTCATCCCCCCGTGCGAATGGTTCTAGAATGCTGAAAATTCACAAAAGGACAAGCTCTTTCCTATCCATTCACTTCCATATACAGTGGTTTTCACCACTACCAAATCCCAATCATAGTTGGTTCCCAAAGTTGTAAGGATTTGTACTACATGTCCCTGCCAAGGATGGGTAGTCATCCCCAAAACCTAAAGGGATCAACACCATTCACAAACAAAATGCCAACAAATCATCATCCTAACACTCTCCATTCACCTTTGGTCTCCAAGTTGTAAGGATTCATACTATCTGCCCCTAACCAGGATGGGTAGTCATCCCTAAGGCCTAAAAGATCAATGCCCTTACTCCATAATCTCCATCATCCCCTTGGTCCCCAACGTCGTAAGGATTTGTACTATTCGCCCCTAACCAGGATGGGTAGTCATCCCCAAGGCCACGAGGATCAAAGCCATTCACAAGCTCAAATTCACAATACCCAAAACACAAAATCAAATAACAGTGGTTATCACCACTATTCAAAATCCTTGCTCAAAAAGAATTAATAGAAAATAAACAGTGATTTTCATCACTATATAGACGAGCAACTTTCTAAAGCATTCAACCAACAAATATCCTGAACTTGAATCCCTGGAATTCTCGAGCATTCGAAAAACCATCTAGGTGATCCTCATTACGAGGTTTGGTTGATAGTCTATCCGGCAATGGTGGTATCCTACCCGCATGACGATATGTCTATCACATTCGCTTTGCGTGTGTGCGGACCAATGTTTGCATAAGGATGAGCTAGCTTATGGTATCCTGGATAACATCGCAGATTAATCTAACTAAATACAACAAAGGAGTTAGTGGAGCTAATTAGGTGATCCTCAGTATAGGTTCGGTTGAAAGCCCATCTGCATCGGCGGTATCCTGACAAATACCACATAAATGAACTCAATTGCACACACAGGGATGTGAAATAACTTGGTCAAAAACAAGTATGATTCATACCTTGTTCAAAAGTATTGTAAGATAAAGTACAGTCATGGCTAGTAAGTTAAAACCGTCTGAGTCTCAGAAAACCTTAGCTACATTTCTAAACCAACTACACTATTTTTTATCCTTACAATACCATAAAATACAAAAAAAGAAAAACCACATGTATACATACAAAGTCATGCATCACAGCAATAACCTAAAAGACAAAATAATAGAGTTCTAAACAGTCTATGGTGCCATAGCCAAACACCACAAAGTCCTCCATCCATTTCATTTCTGCATATCACATACATTTGCATTTATCACAACATATGCATCCATCAAAATAAATCAACATACAACAATCACATTTATCATACCATATGCATCCATCAATATAAAGTAGCATGCATCCATTAACATCAATCATTATGCATACCATAATATCATGACATATACACAAAGAAAGAAAATCAAAGCAACAAAAACATCACAAAAATGCAACACAAAAACATAAGCAATAAGCATTGCCGGACACAAGTGCTCTTGCACTTAACCTCTTGGCATAAAAAATCGATATCGGGGCTTAAATTATCACTCTCCCACTTCCCCAAGAAGGCTACCATAGCTGGACCGCTCCACGGGAAGACGGGTTTTTGATGATTTCACCTCATTATGGCATCACCAAAAGGGTTAACAGCCACCAAAAATAGGTCCAAATGTCGAGAAATTGCATGTGCTTAAACGGTAAAACATCTAAAGGCACCCTTGCACAAGTCATCTTGGGTCAAGCGACTCATCACTTTTCTCACAAAGGTCATTCCCTCATCGATTCGTCGCTTGAGGGGGTAGTCACACTTAGTCACCAATCAACAAGCACACACCCAATCAAAGCAATGACATGCATTCAAAGAATCATTGACAAAGACAATCACGCTCCTGCTTGGGGCAGTAAAACATCAATCATTAAATTGATCAAACACTTGGCATTCTCGAAGCATGAACACAAGGTTCCCCCTGTGGACAAAAGGTTACGCCCTTTGCCTAATCATGACTGATCAATGTCCAAGCTCAAGTCACACCTCACCAAAATAGGTTAACACTTGAAACAAAATTCCTTAGCTCGTCAGAAGTAAGGATTCAAGAATGCGTGCCCTTTCCATACTTGGGGCATCAAAAGTTGGTTAGGTTACCAAGAAACCCTAATCATTAGTGCTTTGGTCATCTATTTTTGCTTAGCACTGCGTCACCCGTAGTGCTTCCCAAAAAGGGGCATCTGTAGACACCAAAACAACACCAATCCGATTAAGTGACTACAAACACTGATCACATTGACATACACAGCTTTCAAGGAAGCCCTCAGAGGTCAAACAGTGGTCCTAGCCACTCACACAATAGTTTAGAAGGTCAAAAAGTGAGCAGAGCAAAGTTGGTCGTTTTAGCAAGCCTTAAATCCAAAGCAAGCGTAATCAAAACAAGGCCCCGTCGAAGTGTCGCGATATCATGACACTTCGGCCCCAAAGCCAAGACCGGGCCGAAGTGTCGTGATATCACGACACTTCGGGCCCAAAGCCAAGACCTGGTCGAAGTGTCATGATATCGCGACACTTCGGGCCCAAAGCCAAGGCCCGACCGAAGTGTCACGATATCGCGACGCTTTGGCCCCAAAGCCAAGACCGGGCAGAAGTGTCGTGATATCGCGACACTTCAGGCCCAAAGCCAAGACCCGGCCGAAGTGTCACGATGTCGCGACACTTTGGGCCCAAAGCCAAGGCCCGGTCGAAGTGTCGCGATATCGCGACACTTCGGCCCCAAAGCCAAGATCGGGCCGAAGTGTCACGATATCGTGACACTTCGGGCCCAAAGCCAAGACTCGGCCGAAGTGTCTGGCTTTGGGCTCGAAGTGTCATGATATCATGACACTTCGGGCCCAAAGCCAAGGCCCGGCCGAAGTGTCGCAATATCGTGACACTTCGGCCCCAAAGCCAAGACCGGGCCGAAGTGTCGCGATATCGCGACACTTCGGGCCCAAAGCCAAGACCGGGCCGAAGTGTCGCGATATCGCGACACTTCGGGCCCAAAGCCAAGATCGGGCCGAAGTGTCACGATATCGCGACACTTCAGCCCAAAGCCAAGGCCGGCCGAAGTGTCACGATATCGTGACACTTCGGCCCCAAAGCCAAGATCGGGCCGAAGTGTCGCGATATCGTGACACTTCGGGCCCAAAGCCAAGACCTGACCGAAGTGTCGCGATATCGCAACACTTCGGCCCCAAAGCCAAGACTTGGCCGAAGTGTCGCGATATCATGACACTTCGGGCCCAGAACAGAGCCCCGACCGAAGTGTTGTGATATCGCGACACTTCGGCGTCAAAGGCAGTACCATAACCAATCAGAGGCAGGCGTCGACCAATCAAAAGCAGACATCAAGGTGACATTCTGACATTCGAGGGCAGGCATTCCGCCAATTAGAGGCAGCATTAAAGCGATTCATGGTCGACGTAAGACAAGAGGCAGCCGAAGACAGTCATTTATGGCTCCTGCCTTGCATGCGCGCGTAGGTGGGTAGGCTGGCCATTGGAAGACGCATCACAGGGGCAGTCATGGCAGCCCAAGTCATGGAGGACTTTCCTACCTCCCGGGAAGGCATGGCCGCCACGTGGTGTCACTGCATACCATTTTCAAAGAGACCCTATGGGTCTATAAAACGACGAACTTTCCCACTCAGTAGAGGGGTGAACAAGCATTTGGTGAACACAACGAAGTGCTGTTCATTTGGAGACCCGATTGCATCAGTTTGGATTTCGCTTTCTTTACATCCAGAATCTCTTGTGAAAGAGAGGTTGGTGGGTGGTTTTTTAGAAGCGTAAATCTGACCTTCATACCCGATATTGGACACAGTAAACTACCAATTTTCCGACAACACATTACCTTGGATTTTGGGCCAATTCCTAGTGGATTGGCGTCTAAGTCAAAATTTAACAGGGCAGCCCGCTTGGGCACCCCACGTACGTTCGTAGTTTTAATTTAATTTTATTCTGTCATATTGTGTTCTCTGATGTTTAGAAATTTTTCAAATTCATAAGATGTTGCTCGTAGTTCAGTTCAATATATTCCGATATCACGTGCTCATCTTACCTTATGCCTTATGCTATCGAAATAACTCACGCTTTACGTAGAATATATCTTGCAATTAACAGTGTTCATATATATATTCTAGAAGACATTTTACTGGCAAATAGCATCGTGTTTTAGTCGATTTTGGTTCTTCACTGACCTGCAGGTAACAGTGACTGTTTTATTGGCAGCAGCCTTTATACTCTTGTTTCACTTTAACATAGGTGCTACTAAACAGTTTACTGTTTCTCTGAACACAGGATAAGCAGCAGCAAGCAAAGATCCATTAACACCAACGGCGGCAATACGTTGGCCCGCCCACTTTGCATGTGGGCATGCAAAAAGAAGATTATCAATCATGATTGTAACTGAGAATTTGTAACTGAGGAAACGTATTGTAACCGAGTCAGAATCTTATGAATAAAAAGGGTTGTGCTCCTACTTTTTCTTTATATTTTGTCTCAATTTGATTATGTTTTCTCATTTCATGCATCGAGTTAATTCTATTCTCGTTGCACCTTAGTATTTCTTTCTTTAGAAATCTCATGCTTTCAATATGGATACCCAAACAGAAGAAAATTTGTCCAGTAAAATTAATATGAGCAAAACAAGATTTACTATTTATATGGATGTTTTAGTTCTTGGGCCTCAATCCATTACTATATCCTCAAGAAAATGAGAATAGATCTATAATATTGAATTTTAAAACTTCTCCCTAATATGTTATGGTTGTCAGCAATATGGCAACCTGAAGAAGAGATGCCTAGTCATCCAATCATGCTCCCTTGGTGGAGGAGAAGGCCCTACATGTGAATGATTCAAAATATTCAAATGTCCTAGTTCAAAAGAAAGAAACTCATCCTCTAGATGCACCAATTATCCAATAGGAATCATGCAAGCAACAAAAGACTCAAACCCAAAAGAAGAATTTGAATGATCATTGATAAAAAACCAAATGGTTACTAAAGACCATCCAGATGGTTCCATGGAAAATATTAGCCTCTCAAATGCTATTCTTGAAGTTAATTATGAAACTTGAATATGGTTAGTTTTGTTAGCTTTTGATGTAGCATGTAATGGCAGATAGCAATTACAAGATATGGAATAATATGAAATAAAGTAACTCTACAAGATGACTAAAAATATGCTATAAATAGGAATGGTAGAAATGTATACAAAGAAGCTATGGAGAAAATGAACACTCCATGAATAAAGCTACTACTCAAGAATGAGCTTTGAGCATATCACACTCCATCACATTACATCACAATATACTACATCACACCCCATTTTTCTACACTACTTCACACTACTTTCTACTGCTATATCTTGCTCTATGTCTATGGACCTTTATATAGGAAAATAGGTTCCTTGTCCAACACTCTACCTAGCTGTGCAAGGGATAATTTCCACATATACAACTTGCACATTGAAACTTTTGTATTTATTACATTGCATGAAGTAACTAGATAACTTCCCCCTAAAGTAATATAATATCGTAAGTATATACCAAGAAAGGTACATTTAAATGACCCAAAGTAATATAATTCATTTCTAACACCCCCTTGTATTACATTATTTGGGTATTGAAGACTTTAGTATTCAATGTGGATCTTCTTCTATTGGCTAATGGAATTTGTATTCTCCTTCTTTGTTTACTATGATCAGGTTCAGTAAATAATTTGTGTCTTCATATGATGTGAAGTAAGTTGTAGCTAAAGGTTTTTCTACTTTTTGTATGTGTTCATCTGGTTCAGTCTTCATGATGCCATGTTTTCTCTTAGCATATATTTTCTTTATTTTCCTTCTTCTTCTCTTGTGATTCTATATTGGTGCTAGTATAATTTTTGCTTCATGACAAGTTAGTTTATCATCACAATAATATTGTTCTTTATTTTTATCTTATTCCTTGTGTTGAGTAAGTACAAACACAATTAGTGATAAATACACCATCAGACATTATTCTATTGAAAATATAACCAATATTTGTGATTTTTACTATGCTTTGAAGAGAATATCATGAAGATAAATAATCAATGTTGCAAATTTACCTTCTTTAGCTTCTTTAAGAAATAATTTTTTTTTTCTCTTTATCGTTATTGGGTAGATACATGTATCTTTCTAGATTATCTATTAATTTTTGAGATTAGTATTATACTTTGTGCAATAGTTCTTAATTATTGAAAGCATTTCTCAAGATATCATCCATGATAGATCCTTCTTTGAATTTGCAAGAATCTTAGAAGTCTACCTTATGACTCCCTATATTAGGATATATGATTCCTAATTGAAGTATATAAGCTTGATTTGTTAAAACATTTATTATCCCTTAGTTTTGTAGGCTTCCTTATGTCTCCCAAATAATGTGAGTATATACTATTAAGGATTTTTTTAGGTTTTGAGAAAAGCTTATATTTTGTAACTTGATAATATTTGATAAATGCTGATATTACCAAGTTTTGTAGAATACCTTATGACTCCCTATTATGTTTTGCATAAGATATAGTGCTTTTGTAAATTATAGTTTAATATTTTGTTGATTTTGTAAATTTTTATAAATACCAAAATCAAATTCTATTATCCCTTATTGCTTCTATTGAACTAAGCACTTTTTACAAATTTTAAAGAGGTTTTAATATTGGATCTTTTGTCTCCTTTTGAGAAGTTGGAGACAATAATTTTATAAATTTCCAACCTTTGAAATTCTATGATAAACCTATCATTTTAATATCATGTTGGTAATTAATTTAAGTGTATCTAATGTCCAATAAATTAATTTTATGTAGTAACCCTTATAACTCCCTAATTTCTAGAAAAATTAGACCAAAATAATTTTTGCAAATATTTAAGATTTATTCTAGTTGAAATCCTTATTACTCCTAGGTTTTATATTAAAAATATTATATTGATTTGATAAAATATTTTGTTTGATGTATGGATTTCAATATGATCAAATTCCTTTAATTTTATCCTTATAACTCCAAAGGAAACAAAACACATAAGAATGGGAATGAACCTTACCTTTTATCAACCAATAATCTACATTCAGTTTAGATAATTTAGGGCTACAATATTAACTTCAATGCTTTGAATGCTTTGATTGTAACTTCGAATGGAATCACTTGGAGCTTATCCTTGTGTGTAGCATTCCAAATCTAGCACCATTTTTGCTTGACTAGAGCATTGAAGGCTCTACCACCTTATTTACATACTACAACTCAACCCTGTGTGTGCAGACAATGAAGTGATAAATGTAGAGACAAAGCTTACTCCTTATGCTTGATTGTTGACATCATTAAAATGGAGAATATTATTATCTGAAGTGCCAAGTGGCACGTCCATTTCCTTTTGAGTGCTTGAGGAGTAGAAGGTGCCAAAAAAATTCTTATCTCCCTTTGAGTAACTTATGAACGTTACATTCTTCAACAAAGTGTTTGGTATCCCTATGAATAAGTGTATCCCATACACTTAATGCACCAACCTATTATGCGTAACTCCTTTCTTGAAGATGAGCACTCGCATGATGAGAATTAGGGTTTACCTTCAATGAAAAATATCACTTTCTTCTCATGCATGGACGTCCTCTCTATCACTAGTTCAATGGGCCCTTTGGAGATCCTTTTAACCCTAAAAATCCCCAACTCTTCTTTCGTTCACTTGCAATATGTTCTAGATAGGATGTAATGTCCCAAAAATAAATATTTTTGTAAATGTCTCCTACACTTAATTATAAAAGTGAAAAAGGGGTTCATGTGACTAGGAGACATAACTTAAGTTGTGTTTATTTATGTTTTATGTTTTTATGTTGTAATAAGGTACTTTAAGTGATTTTAGGGTTGGGATATGTCAACTCCAAATTAGAACCTCACCCTATATAAGGGAGTGAGACTTCCCATTTTGGGCATGTTATGTTGATATCAAAATTGAATATTGAAAACCTAGAGGTTCCATAAGTTGAGATTGCAGGTCTTGATCATTCCCATAGTGCATTGGAGGTGCATGGTTGGGGTCTTGGCAATATCATTGCAGGTGTTATTGCCCTAAAATATCAAAAATACAAAAAAAGATGCATCCATGAGGATTTCGTGGCATTTTTGGGAGCATTTGTGTCATGTGTTTCATATTTGTTGGCAGCCCCAAACCCTACGCTTGTATTTGGGGTCATTTTTGAGGATTTTTTGCATCTTTTCAGCCTTGGGGAGTTGTTGTATTGGTTTGGCAATATTTAATATATGATACTGGCTGATTTTTCCTCATACTTGTGTTATTTTATGAGCAAATTTTGAGTTATTTCTTTGCTGTACTTAATTTCTACATTTTCGTAGTAAGGGTTTGATGTTTCTTAAAAGGGACATTACAAGTGGTATCAGAGCTAGAATCTTGCCAGTCTGTGGTTGGTTTCAGCATTTTCAGTGTTTTTTTAGTTATTCATGGTGATAAGTGTGTTTCTGTGGTGAAAAGATGTGCCCTAGTGAAAATCATGGATTTTTAGGGGATTTGCGGATTTTTAAGGATTTTTTTAGAAAATAAAAATTGCAGATTTGGATACCCTTTTGACCAATTTGCTGTTTTGTGGTTTCAAAAAAAAAATTTGGTGGTCAGGATTTTCAAAATTTTAGAAATCCATATTTTTAGGGTTTGATAGGGTTTTATGCATCGTCGTCCTGTTCATCAGTATTTTACTAGGAGAAATAGACTCACTTTGGAAATGTCAAACAGGGAAGAGGTTGAGGAGCCCCAAAGGCTAGTTGATAGGACTGAGCAAAAATTTGATGCCCTACTTGACATGCTGCAAAGAATGGTGTCCTTACAAGAGACAAATCAACAAGAATTGAGGGCAACTTTTGGCAACCTAAATGGCACAAGGAGGGAAGGAGAAAGGGGAGGCAACAAAAATAGGCATGAGTCATCATCTAACTCACACACTCCCTTGCCTAGGTCGTCCAAGCCTATGTTCCTTGTTCCACCACCTCCATGGGAGGAAAATGAGGTAACTAATGAATTAGATGAATGGTTTGCTGCTTATAGTAATAAATTTGAGGGTTTTAGGGCAGCAATTTCTTTTGATAAATATTTGAATATTGTGGGTAAATCTATTGTTGAGGCTAAAAAAGAGAAAAAGAAGCCCTTTTTGCATCAAAAGGTGACCATTCCCTCATTTAATGGTCAAGATGTTCTTACAGCTAGGGCATGGCTTCAAAAATTGTAGACTTATTTTACCTTGGAGCCTATTTCTAAAGCTGATGCAATTTTGATTGCTACACTCCACCTTGCGGGTAGTTCTTACTCATGGTGGCATCATGGGTTAGTAACCCAAGGGCATGGTGATATTGATACATTTGATGAATTTTGTACTAGGGTTTTGAACAGGTTTGAAAGGAGGAATGTGGAAGAATATTTCAAGGAGCTTGCCACTTTGAAGCAAACTTCATCGATTCATGCCTATGTCGAGGATTTTGAACAAATTTTAGTTTAGGTACAAAATATTTCACCCAAGAGGGTAATTTTTCTTTTTATGGATGGTTTGTTGGAACCCGTGAAGGGATTAGTTAAAGCTTTTGAATCAACCACTATTGAAGATGCCATTAAGAGATCTTTAATCTTAGAATCTATTTTACCTCCTAGACATAAATATTTTTCACATAATACACCTACTAGACCACCTTTTGCAGCCAAAAAAATAGTTTTTGGACAGCAGTATGGGTAGCAAGGAAACCTCACGCAACAAGGTGGAAATGAGAGAAATTTTTATGGCAGGAATCCCACACATGGAGAAGGTTTTAGATCTAGTTTTCATCCACCTAATAAGCCCCCAAATGGCCCACGCTTGACACAAGAAGAGAAATATGAGCTAAGGAAACAAAACAAGTGTTTCATTTGCAAGTCTCCTTGGCAAAGAGGTCATAAATGCATAGAATAAGGTATGAAAATCATTGAATTACATTCTGATTCTGATTCTGATAATCCTGATTTTTATGAGGCATATGAGACACCCTTGGAAGAGGAAGCACAAAGGGAGTATGAGGAAGTTCCTGAAGATTCCTTAGCCACTTTAAGTGGGCTGAATCAGTTTCGCACTATTAAGGTACCAGGTAGATCTTTTGATGAAAAGGTTATTGTTTTAATAGATGGTGGTGCTACTTGCAATTTTGTTGATGAGAAGTTTGCCACTAGAAAAAATATTCCTACAACTATCATTCCTAGTTTTAATTTTTCTATTGGCAATGGTGATCTTATCACATGCAACAAAGTGGTAAGAAACATAAAAAATAATCTTGGCAACAAGGAAGTAGATGATCAATTCTTTGTTTTTTCCTTAGGAGGTATTCCACATATGGTTTTGGGTGTGCATGGTTGTATTCACTTGGTGATTATGTTACTAATTATCAAAAATTAGAACTGAAATTTGTGCTTGAAGGGAAATATGTGGTGTTGCAAGGAATCAAGGAAAATGGGTCAAAATATTCTTGCAAAATTTTGGAGGTTTCATACAAAATAATGGAGAAGATGATAAGGCATAAGGACGTTGAGTGGGCAGCTGTAATTTTTAGTTCAGAAGGGAAAAAATCAGCCACCTATCATTCTTAAATTCAAGGTTTACTACAAAAACATCTTAAGGGTGATCAAACTAAAGTTTCAGCTGTATAAAGATGGCCTATACCATCCAACCTAATGGAATTGAGGGGTTTTATGGGTTTATGCAGTTACTACAAGAGGTTCATGAAGGGATTTTCTTCTTTGGCTGCCCCCCTTACTGAATTAACTAAGAAAGGGGCCTTTTCATGGTCCAATGAGACTCTTTTAGCTTTTCTAAAGTTGAAAGATGTAATGACTTCCACTCCTTTACTTGCTATTCCAGATTTTTTTGTTTCTTTTACTATTGATTGTGATGCTTCAAGTGTTGGAGTTGGAGCTGTACGTATGCAACAAGGATGCCCCATTGCTTATGAGAGTAGAAAGCTCTCAAATGTGGAGAAAAATTTTAGCATCTATGATAAAGAGATGCTAGCTATCATGCATGCCTTGACCAAATTCAAGCAATACTTAGTGTGTGGCAAGTTTGTGGTCAAAACTGATCATAACAGTTTGAAATACTTCTTGGGGAAAGTTGAACTAAATGAAAGACAGCAGAAATGGGTAACAAAGTTGCAATCATATGATTTTGAAAATTTAGCTGCTGATGCACTTTCTAGGCACCCTACATTTCATTCTCTTTCCATTATTTTTGCTGATTGGAAGGTGAAAATTATGGCTGAATATGCAAAGAATGATTTTTGTTTTAAAATAATAAATGGGCAAGTTGAAGATGATAGGTTCAGCCATAAATAAGGGCTGATTTTTTGCAAGGGAAGAGTGTTTTTAGTACCTGAATCAAATTTGAGACAAGCTTTAATTACAGCTGTGCATGATGCTCCACTTGTAGGCAATCCAGGTTTCTACAAGACTTATAAACATGTTAGAGAAAGATTCTATTGGAAGGGTTTGAAAAGGGATGTCTTCTTGCATGTTCTAGAATGTGTTATTTGCCAAGAAAACAAGGGGGAACATGAATTTGCAGCTGGTTTACTTCAGCCACTTCCCATTCCCAATTAGAAATGGGAAAGTATCTCCATGGAATTCATTACTGGTTTGTCTAAGGTATACATGAAGGATTGCATATTTGTTGTTGTTGATAGATTGACAACAAAAATTTAAATGCATTTTGGCATTTGTATTATAAATTTAAATGCTATATATATAAAAATTTTAAAGCTTTTTAAAAGAAATTTTGACATAAAAGTTTAAATAAAAAACATCAATTTAATAGTTAAAAAAAATTGATATAACTTATGAAAAACTAACATGAAAAGTTCTAATTTAAAACACTAAAAAAAAAATAGCATACAAATTTAAATAAAAATATTAATTTAGGCCAAAAACTATAAAATTTTCATAAAAAAAATATTAACTTGTTTATGGCAGGTGCAGGAGTCGATTTGTTGACTCCTGTTGACCTAAGGCATTTTCCTTGGCCAACTTACCAAGCCCACGACTCGGTTCTCAGGCTACGAAGCCTGATATTTAAAGAAGCCTGTGGGCTTCTTTAGAAATAAGTGGGATAAGTCCCACATGCATCCTGTAAAGGATGTAGAGGCCTTTAAGCCTTTAAAGGCCTCAATGAGCACTTATGCTCATGATTTCCTTTGGGCAATCGAGTTAGGGCCTCCTTTTATCGATAGCCAAGTGGCATGACAAGGGAGGTCCACATGTCAGGTCGAGTCCCACGTGTAAGTCCAATCCAGGTGTCAAGTCCACGTGTTAGTCCAGTCCGTCCCAGTTAGATGCTAGGTGGCACGTGTCCAGATTGGCACATGTTGCCTAGTTGTTGGTCGAGTCAGATCTGCACCACCTTAGGGTGCGTGCAGGTCCACGTCAGTACCTCCTTACCTTAGGGTACATGCAGGTCTACAAGGAATGTTAGGGTGCTCCTACCCTCGAAGTGTTCCCTGCTTCAGGACCTATGTCATGGGATACATGAGGGTGCTTATGCCCTCTAGGTATTACTGCCATGACCTCGAGATTCATGTCCAAAAGGCCATGGGGAGTATGAGGGTCACCTGCCCTCGTACGCTCTCATGGTGGGGATTGCAGGTCTGCAGGTGGTCGCGATCTACATGGGGACAAAAAAAATCCTCGCAAGTTGCGATTATGACCAGGGTCAAAATGGCCCTACATCGGGATCTGCACCCTACATTGGGATCCACACCCTACGTTGGAATCTATGCCCTACGAGATTAATAAATCCTAATAACAAATAAAATGCCAAAATAAAATAATCAAAACTTAGCTTAGGAGTATTATAAAACAAACGTAGGAAATAATTAAGGATCACCAAATTTGGTGTCGTATTTCCTTGCTTTGTCAAACTCCTCGCTCCAGCTCTAGTACCAATGTGACCAGGAGATAGGTAGGTTTAATCAAATTGATAATTGCATTAACATTTGCTTTAGGAATAAAGCATTCATTTAAATAGATTACAAAATAGAAAGAAAACTAATCTCTCTATATCCACACTAACTAAACACTAACGTAGGTAGAGTTTTAGGTTTAGAACTCTTACCTAGGATATTTAGGATTAACTATTAGTTATTTAAGATAGTAAATATCTACATGGTAGAAAGTAAAAAGTAGAAAAGTAAATGTAATAATCTACCTATGTAGTATAATGCAATATACTACATATTTTACCCTAACAGATACTTTTAGATATGGTCTAAAACAATGCAATATTTTTTCTCATTTGTTACTTCATGTAGTCTTTGGAAAGCTATTTCTTCAAGCATTCAACATACATAGGAATGGGTAAACTTATGTAGTAGAAAGATTGAATATTTTTGTATTATCTAATACATAGTTAAAAAAGGAGTATGCAATCACTTTGAAAATTTTACTCCAAGTGGTTTTAGATCACAAATTCATTGTTTTGATATGTATTTTGGTTTTAGTCTATGTGGCTTCAAGACCTTTATTTCTTCTATATGGTTCTATTATGGTGGAATCAGTCAAATATTGAAGGATTATATATATACAGGTCTATTCCAAATATAAAATATCTAAAGGGGTAAATGAATATTTGGATGCCATATATTTTGGTAACATATTTAAGGAAAGGAAAAAAATCAAATTCCAACCCAAAATTTTACAATAGGTAGTAGACATTAATGGAATGAACGAAGATACTAATGTGTAAGAAAAATAATTACTTTCTAATTATCCCAATATATTGAAAAAGGATGATTCAAGCTGGTTCTAAAAATCTAGGGAATGGTGGTCCAAGGAAGGATATATAAATACCAAAAGTTTAATCCTACAATCACAATGTATTTTTGTTTTCTTTGCATATAAAATATTTCATCTCCAAATGAAAGAAATGTTGAGCAAGAAAAAGATATTAGGAAGAAAGCAATTAATTATTTGAAAGTTATTTTGTTAGATGTTGGCCAAGATAAGGAGGTCCAAGATAAGTTTCCATTAAAGCATCTTAGCCTTATGGATTACTTGTAATTTTTATTTTTTAATATTTATTGAAGAATGATATGATGGATATATGTGAAGATGATTTAAAAAATAAAGTTACACAAAGTGAGATCAATTCTAGTAGATACGAATAAATCATATGATAGGGTTTGTTAAATTTATGTACATGATATTATCAAAAAGTTTAATTCTGATCAAGGTTGGTGCAAATGGATTAGATTTTGTTATAGCACTCTAAAATATTCTACTTTGATCAATGAATTCTATCAAGGTAATCGAATATCTACTTTTCTATTTATTATTCATGTGGACGCATTAGGAAGAGCTTTCTAAAGCCTAAAATAGAAAGAAAAATATTGACCGTGTTTATCTTTTGTTAATGAGGGCATAGATCTTAAATAATTATTATCGTATTAAGATAGGTGTTGGATAATTTGTTAATACTTTAAAATCCATGATCATTTTTATTAACACTACCTTAGATCTATAGTGGATTATTATAGATAATTTAGGGATAAAAATTAAAATATTTTCATTAACATATTTGGATATTCCTTTGTCTATTAAACAAAATAAGAATGAAATTTGGGACTCAACTTTGGCTAAAATAAAATCTTGTCTAGTAGGATGTTAAGGCAAGTTCTCATCCATTTTAGAAGGATACAACTCATAAAGACTACATTACAATCCATACCTATATATAAGACGTTAGTTTCAAGATTGCCAATAGGTGTAGCATCTAAATTTGATAAAATTGAATGCAAGGATAATTTCAGGTTTTTACTTTCTAAGTGGGTTAGGGTTTGCAAACATTTTGTAGGGGTAGGCTTGTAAAATTTCATACTTGTGAATTTGGATTAGGGGTAAAAATTGGGTGGAGATTATTGAAAGATCATGTAAAGATTGGTAAAATATGTTACTTCAAATATATATTGGTTATGTTGATGAAATGAAATTATTCAAGAATGAAACCTACCTAAACTATTGTCAACATGGAATGACATCTTAGATGGTTTGCACTTGATCAAGAGATATATTAGATAACTAGTTAATGGGGGTAATTATGTAAATTTGTTTGGCCTGAAGCATTATCTTATTCTATTTTATTTATAATAATAATCATTATTTGGGGCATGTCTATATTGTTCCAAAGTTCAAGAAATTTTACTAACCCTCAAAATAATACTTAAATTTGGAGTCATGTTACTGCATCTCTTGCAAAATGTACATAGATATGGTGTTCTATCATGAGAAGTATTGTAGAAAAAGAGCTATTATTATCTTAGTTATAATATTTAAATATAAATTGAACGGTCATCAATTATAGTGGAGTTAACATAGAGGATATGTTTCAATCTCTAATAGAATGAAAACGTTAAGAAACATGGTTTATCAAAATTATTTTTGATGATGCTTCCAAAGGAAATCAAAGAAAATCTAATGGAGGTGGTATTTTTCAAAATAATGAAGGAAAAAATTTCCTCGCATACTCATAATCATATGAAACTTTAACTAACAACTATGCAGAGACTAACACACTCCTTAAAGGAATCAAAATTGTAAATGAAAAAGAATAGTAATATATTTCAATTAACAAGCATTCATAAATTACCATTAACACTATCAATATAAACTTATGAAAATATTGGATTAAAATAACATTATTGTTAATATCCATCAAACTCTTAAAAATGTGAGCATGCTTATAAAGAATGAAATTAAGTATAAGATAATTTTGTCAATCCTAATGTGAAATACAAATTATAGATGGCAACTAGCCATGAGAGATTTATTTTATTTATAAAAATAATGCAAAGAAGCTTATTGAAGCAACATAGTAATTTGAAGGAGATTGAAGTAGATGAACAACAAGGAAAAATAAAAAATATTATTAATGAAAAAAGCAAAAAAAAAAATTAGTTTACCTACCAACAAATATAATATAATATAATATAAATATATATATATATATATATATATATATATATATATATATATTTTAAAAATATATCTCTAATAAAATCCATATATTATTTAATTGGAAAAAAAAATATTTGATTGATCGTATGAAATTATATATATATATATACATTATTTTGACCACCATCGTAAAATCTATATTCTATATCTTTCTTATTTTGATTGAGAAAATCTTTTTAAAATATTGTGTTTATATATCTTAGGTTAAATGTATGTTAATTAAAAAATTAATTTAAATGATAAAATCAGGTCCAATGATGTTGATCAAACAATGGATAGAAAAATACTATATATTAAAAAGTCTACAAGTTGATAGAGAAATTTTATTAATTTAGCAGAAGTCTAAATAATAAATATAGACGTCCATTTTAATATCACTGTCCATATAATCAATGATTTAATATTTAGTTATACGTATTATAATATATAAAGTAAAAGCTTCGAGACGGTCCTTTCATTGTCAATGATAAATTTAGCAATAGCGTAACTTTCTGCCCACGTATTATAATATATAAAGTAAAAGCTTCGAGACGCTCCTTTCATTGTCATTGATAAATTTAGCAATAGCATAACTTTCTGCCCACATTTACCAAAATCGAATAATTTTTTAATAATCAAAGCCCTCTAAAAAAATATAAATGCTGACTGGATACATGACAAAACCCGGCCCGGCTCAAGAGATGTATTTATTAAGGAATTCTGACCATAAATTTTTTTTTGTGGGGCGCGTACTGAAGTTTAATTATTGTGTAACTTGACTTCAAGGGCACGTTTCATCCCACGGCACGCCTCCTTCCACTTCCACTTGGACCAAAACAGATAAATGTAATAGAAGCTTCTTTTTGTTCATAAGCTTAGTTCATGACTGGAATAAAAATATTTAAATATTGTAAGAAATATTTTATCAAAAATATATAATAGAAGCTTCAAAGCTAACCCGTTATTTTACATTCCGGTGACTTTTAATGTTATTTAAATATAGAAATTAGATTTGAATGTATCTGAAAAGTTATAAGAATTTACTTAATAATTATATCAATGCATATGAATCCTTATTATAAACATATATAGATCTTTTAGTCTTTTAAATAATTTGTCGTTGATGTTTGAATTTGACTTTTAATATGTTTTTATGAAGAGAACGTTTACAAATTACATCAACAACCACCTTCAAAGGGTTTTGAATACAAGATCACTTAAGAAACAACCACCATCCCACCCTAAGGGGTTTTAAACACAAGATCACTTAAAAAACCACCACATCTTCACCACTAGAGCAACTGTTTTTTTCTTTTCAAAATATATTTTAGATTTAATAAATATTTTATTTAAAAAAAAAAAATAACCGTTCATGCGCATTTTTTCTTTTCAAAATATATTTTAGGTTTAATAAATATTTTATTTTTTAAATATATTTTATTTAAAAAAAAAAATTAACCGTTCATGCGCATTATTATCCTATATAATTACTTCGAATCTATAGAAAAATTTAAAATTTATTACATACAATGTTTATGATAACCGTAACAAGTTTACAAACTTAAAAAAAAAAAAATAGTGACTCCATTATATTGTAGCATTGTAATACTTAAAAAAACATCGGTCTAGGTGGATTGTTAAGTTGAGGTCCTTACTTAGAGGAGACCTAGGTTCCAATTTTATGGGCGTGCCCATGCATAGCCAGTAACCCGATTCGACTTTTTTGTGTGTTACACTTGACTGATGACGGTGATCTTTTTTTTTACTTATTCGGCAACCCCTTTCATGCCACATGTTGAATTAGACTGACGAAGATGGTGTCATGCAACATGTTGAATCAGACTGACGAAGACGGTGTGAACCCTGTGTGTCCAGCGGTCCCCATCTCACTCTAGGTTACAATTAACGAGACTGTGGGTGGGTGTGTTGGAAGCCTTCACTGATAGTTTGAACTCTGCCAGCTATGTTGGCAGTTATTAAAAATTGTGACCTGACTGATGTAAAAATTGTGACCTGACTGACTGATGTCAATGATCTGTTTTCTGCTTGTCGAACAGTCCCCTTCATGACACATGTTGAACGTGCGTCCGGCGGTCCCCATCTCACGCCAGGTTACCATTAACTAGACGGTGGGTGTATTGAAAGCCTTCGCTGATAGTTTGAACCCTGCCTACTACAATGACAATTACTATATAACCAAAAAAAATACTTTAAAAAACACCTCTAATTAGTTTTTCAAATGTTAAACGACATTTGTATAATTTACTTGCATTAAAAACGTTTAAATCAAAATCAAATTTCAGGCCTGATGACACCTTTTTGGGCGCACAGGAACACTATGTATTTTGCATAGCCCTCCGCCGGAGGAGCTCCCATCGTTTTCTCTGGGAACGCATAAACAGAAGGTTCCATTTCGCCATTGACTTTGGACCAGAATAGATAAAAATTCATGGTGACATGTAATTGAATCTTCCACCGCACCCATCATTTTATAATTAAGAAATGACTGGACTGGAAAACGACATTATGTATGTTTTGATGACTATATCTTGTGGATTTGAAGAGAGATCACCGATTGAAGAAGACCTCTTGTTTGTTGCACATAATGGTTATGTTGACAGCACCTGCAAAACAAAGCAATTAAAAATAGAGCATCAAACAAATAACAGTTATTTATAAAAACAAATATCCAAACATAATACCGAAACAAAGGAGGAAGTATCATTTTTATTATGATCATGATCATACATTCAAAAATATTGATACATTTAAGTACAAAATAATTAGATGTGGTTTCTATAACTAGAAGCCTAACATTTCTTCTTGTATCTTATCAAATCATTAAGCATTACAAATAAAACAATTAATTAATATTCTCCAACAATCTCCTCCTTAGTGCTTAAGGTTCCAATGTTTTTGTAATTTATGCTTTCAAAATGCAACATCCACCTTATTTTTTTGGTCATGATGTGTCCTCCAACATTCCAAGTACAAGGTCCGAGGCGTAGACCAATTGGTTCATCCAAACCCCATAAGGGGGGCGGAGGTCCAAGGTTCAAATCTCGGGCCTCGTCGGACTGAACGCTTGTCCCTTTCCTGGTGCTTTTAGCGGCATAAAAGGTTTAAAATGATTGTGGCATGGTAGTTATAGGGGCGGACTGCACGAAGATCTGTGTGGCGGCTTCTAGGGCGGACAACGCAGAATACTGTGGTGGCCATAAAAAGCTAGACAACCTGCCCGGATTCGTAGCGGCTATCGATTCCACCATGTAAATTTAAAAAAAAAAAAAAACATTCCAAGTACATCACACAAGGAAATGGTGTCTCTAACTCACACCCACAATAAATTTTAACAAATTCATTCACCAAATTAGAAACATCATTAACATGCAATTTCTAATAAATTCAGTAACTTAATGAAGACGTAGAATAATTATGGCAAACTTGAGACTTTGAACATAATCTCACTACAAAAAGAGGATATTAACAAATCCACAACCAAAACATGGAAGCATTATTTCAATTTTGTTTTGTTTTTTTCATCACTCCCTCTTTTTCCTTTGGGTATACTCTTGTTGCTATTTTCTTCTCTTTTAACGTAGTTTTGTTTCTTCTTGTTTTTTCTTTTCTTTTGATTTGTTTCAACTCTCATACCCTATTAAAGGTATGAATCAACTTGCAGCTTCTGGTTCCTCATTGAACCAACCTATGATCGTATGATCTAAATTTCGAAGTCTTGCTCATTGCTCCAACATTTCCCAAAGAGACTTTGCAAGTGCTTGGGACTCCTAACATCAACACCAAGAGCTTTCACATCAAATCTAATACCAATTGTTGGAAATAAAACCTGCAAAACAAAACAAAGCAACAAAAAATAGAGCACCAAACAAATAGTAACCATTTACAGAAACAAATACCTAAACATAATGCTACTAACAAAACAAAGGAGGAAGGATCATTTTGATTATGATCATGATGATACATTCAAGAATATTGATACATTTAATAAGAGCACAAAATAATTAGATGTGGTTTCTATATTGAAAACCCAACTGGTCGCCTATGACTAAGCACCTAACTATTGCTTATTTTATCTTAGCAAATTCTTAAGCATTACAAATAAAACCATTAATTAACATTCTCCAACAGGCTCATGTATTGAATTTGGAAGAGCTTGGCTAAGTTAGAAATTTGTTTACCAATTTGAGAGTGTTTTGTTTCTTTAGTATTGATCGATGTTAGGATAGAAAACTGAAGGGGATTATATTATTCATAAAAATGTGTTACATATATAGGCAGAAGGCCTATATGATAAACTGACAAGTGTCAGTATAAACTGACAAGTGTCAAAATAGAGGCATAGTGCACTTTAACTCTAACATTCCCCCTTAAAGTGCACTATCCTAACTAAAGAAGAAACAAAATAAGTCAACATTAGGTAACATTCCCCCTTAATGTTGACTTCTCGAAAACAAACTATCATCCTTACTTATTGCTAATTTGGTCTAGGCTCGTGCTCTGTGCTCTTGGCTCTCCAACTGTGAATAATGCTAGATTCACTATGTATACATCTCGGTCTGTTGCCTCAGGGTCAGCCACTTCCACGGGTCTATTGCCACTGGGTCAGCCGTCTAAGTGCCTCAGGGTCATCATGGGTGCCTCAGGGTCAGCCACTTCTAGGTTTGTTGCCTTTGTAGGTCATCCTCAGAGGATGTTGCCTCTCGTAGGTCACTGACTAGATTCACCATGAGTATGAAATCCCTCCTCATGGTGAACTCAATCTAGAAGGTGTCAGTCTGTCGAAAATGCACCTAATGAAAGGAAAAACGAGCCATATAAGAGTGTCGGTCTCTGTCGAAAATGCACTCAATACAATAAAATGATCCATAGATCCAAATAGGAGGAGAGAAGAAGAAAAGAAAAGAATCTTCTAAAGTGTCTTCGTCTGTAGTCTTCAGAAGTAGATCCGGAAAAAACCTCGGATAGAGTCTAGGGTGTCTTTGTCTGTAGTCCCTAGTATAAGTGTCCTTATGGTGACCATGTCATCCCACCGAAATGCATGGGTAACCAGCCGCTGCATTCGTCGAGTGTATAGAAAAGGTCACTAGGTACAAGGATCACATATAAAAATACCTTGGGAGTGTCGGGTACAACCGAGAGTGCACTCCAAGGTAGAAAAATTTTGAGGCTAAAAAAACTAAACTGAAACAGCCTCAAAATTACAATTTGACACCACCATTGTGTCCGTTGCGAAAAAACGTTTCCAACGACTATAAATACCCCTATACTTGGGTTTGAATGGGGCCTTCAACTTGCTGAAAAAACAATAGCATGCCTCTCTAGGCAGCAAAATAAACCTCAGGAATATCATATTCCTGGCATCACACTCTGGCGGAATAAAAAAATAGACTCAATGTTCAATTTTCCCTCGCAGGGGAATTACATTTCCACTCTATGTGGATAAAAGCATTTTAATGTGCCCATGCTGGATAGCCACCAAGAGCAAATCCACACTATCTTCAAAATAAATTAGGTGTGTGTCGGGCGTCCACGACCACTCCACTCAGCCACAAAAAATTAAATAGAAGTCTGAGAAATGCATCAAAACAGTAGCACCATTATAACGTTTTTACCACATCATAAATTACGGACATAATCTTTGATAATAAAAAATCTTCCACATAGCTGTAGTCTTCTACATAGCATCGGCAATATCGCCCACCACGTCGCCCGACACGCGCAAGCATAAATTACGGAGACAATTTCTCTGACTGGTGCTCCGTCCACACTGGCTGTTACGGTTGAACTCCATCCACACTGGCTGTTACGGTTTCCCGATGGTGTTCATCGCCTCCGCGGTGGAACTAGCTCAGTGGTGGGCTGGAAGCCGACGCTGGCGATGACCATCATGACCATCATGGGAATAAAAATACAGTTCCAGCAGCTTCGTCAGCCGCTCGAGCTGTGGCGGCATGGCAGCTGGCCCGAGCATCTCGTTACCTGCTCGATCTGCGTTGCAGGAAACAACACAGTGCTTCACAACGATGGGCAACTTACAACATTGCTCCAGAATTGCGTCGTAGTCAAAACTTTTCAGCGAAAACCTCTCTAGCAACCTCCCGCAGAACCACGTCCAATGCATTTGAACGAGCGGACCCAGTCTCGCCCGAAGAACTCATCTCATACCGCTCTGCAAAAGCCTGCACACAAAGCCGCTCGCAGCCGACAGAAAACGGTGGGCGACTGTTTGTTTTGATCGCGTCTATGCCATTCACTTCTACTCCATAACTGTAGCACTGCACATAAAACCACAGTTGCTCTGCCGTCTTCTCCGTCTCTTTGAGGAGATCGAGATACAAATTAGAGGCATTCTGGATCAGCCATGGCTTGCATTTCTCAAAGTCGGGGCCAAATTGGCAGTACTGTACGGGCAAACTGTAGGCTGGACAATACAAAACTTTCATCGGCTGTGACTTCTCCGCCGTGGAGGAATTCCTACCGTTGTCGGCGTTGGTACAACGTCGGAGGCCGTTTAATGTTTCAAACAAATCCAGTATAATTTATCAATTTGCTTTTCTTCTGTACAAGCTTGCGAGCCAATGGGATGGCGTGGCAGACGCGAAGGAGATAGCCGGCCTCCACCACCGAAGAACGGCTAGCGCAGGCAGAAATGGCGATCGGGGGTTCGGCGATGTTGCTAGCGGCAGCGAAGGCAGCAATTTGCTCAGTTTTTTTTCTTTATCACAGAACCAATCATAATGCCCTTTGATTCTATCGCCATCACCTTCGAATCGGGAAGCGCGTCCAAAGCTCATCGTTCCTCATCGAAAAATGAGTCTGCTATCTGATGTACCACAATGACGGACGATGACAACATATTCCAGCATGAAAAAACTGCTTGCACGCTCTTCAACAGCGTCATCCAAGCGAGGTTAGAAACCAGATTCACAAAAGTGTGATGAGTTTTGATGTGCGATCTCAAGCTCCCTGGGTGAATACTGCTGTTGAATTCAAAAACTCAATTTGAGACGACGTCAGCTACCGAGCTTCGATGGTCTGGGGTCGAGGGCGCCGACGTCGATAATTTTTTTTTTTTGGCTTTGATACGTCCAGATCTGAAGGCCGCCAACACTAACAGTCGACCAGTCTGGAGCTGAATGTACATCACCGACCGTTCGCTGCCGTTCTCGCTGCCGGTAGGGTGGCCTGTGCTTTTCTGCTTAGATTCGGTGCCGACTGATGGAAAGGGTACACAAAATGAATCAAAAAACAGGCGCATCCGAGGCTCCGTCGGCCTGTGGCCCTCCTCCATCATTAACAATGTCATGTCCATTTTGGCCGACCAGCTCAACAACGAGCGTCTAAAAAAGAAAATATTGGGGGCAGCGACAGCATCATGTCTATTACACAACATCTGTCTATTACAGCGAGCAAATTTCTTGAACACACAAAAAAATTGAAACCCTTATAAAAAAATCTTCACCATTAAAAAAATAACAACTTGGTGCAAAATAAAAAAAAACTTTTCTCCTCAACATCTCATGGTTCCAAGCAATGACGCTTCAGGGGCAACCATGAGTTCTTCTCAAGCTGTTTGGTTTCTGATCCATTAAAAAATGGAGAGCATACTCCCTCGGCTTGAAGAAAAAAAATGGAGGAAGAAAAAAAAATGGGGAAAATGAGGATGAGGGGGGACGGAGGATTTCCATGAGGGAAATCCCCCCTCAAGGGTTTTCACAGGGCAGGGAAAGCCTGCTCTGATACCAAATGTTAGGAGGGAAAACTGAAGGGGATTATATTATTCATAAAAATGTGTTACATATATAGGCAGAAGGCCTATATGATAAACTGACAAGTGTCAGTATAAACTGACAAGTGTCAAAATAGAGGCATAGTGCACTTTAACTCTAACAATCGATTGGGATCCTTTAAGAGCTAGTTTTATAGGAAGTCATGGTTCCCATAGAGGATTCTATGGAGAATTTGTGAGGATTGACAAGTTGAAGAGGTGGCATAGTAGTTGCATGGCTTAGATGGGGTTGATTGAAGGTAACTTTAGAAAATCTTGACATGATGAAAGATAATATGGGTAAGATCCAAGATTATGATTACCAATCATGGTGGAATTGAGGTGATGGGTTAGATTGGCATGATTCAATTTAGAATTGATTGGTAGTTTGTGGTTGTCAATTGCTTGTCCTCTTTTTTTTACAATTAGTAGAATAAGGATAGGGAGAAGTAGTAATGTTAAATATACCGATGCTAGTGCCAAAGTGACTATTATTAAGCTAATTAGGCAAAAAACAATAAAATGTGAATATTTGGTAAAAGTATTGATGTTATAGTATTGGTCATCATGCTTCCACTTTGGTGTAATAATATTTAAATGCTTTATTTGATTAAGATGCTTGATTGACTAAGTGATACAAATAAGTTTTCAAGACTTCATGATGTGCTTAAAATTGGATGTCTTTATTTGTACCTTTTTAATATATTTACTAGATTGTGAATGCATCAAAAAGTGGCTTTCATACGTTAGTTTTGAGTAAGAGATATATTTGGTGTTGCTTAATGTTTATGGCGCAATATGATTGATGCTTTTGATTTGTTGATTATAAATAATGTTAAATTTTCTTTTTTTGATAACATTAGATGTTGTCATGTCCTAGTGTGCCCCACAAGTTTTGGAGAGAAAAACAAGTTTAATAGAGAAACTTGACTTGACCATAATACACATTTGTGCAATGATAAAATATTATTAATTAGTAGAAATCAAACAAGGTGGTATAGTGTAAAATGACTTGGAGGGTAGAAATAAAATTATTTATAACTGGCAACTACAAATAAAAAGCTCTATATACATGATATCAAATTAGATTTTTATGGATCAATAAGGGAGACCATATATAGTAGGAAGAGGAGGTCAAACTCAAGTAGGTAATTTGAAACTTAGCCTTGTTTTTCAATTTTACCTCAAAATATGTGTATCAAGGAAAGTGCATCACCTTCACATGTCGATGGTGCTACTACAACAATGCTTTAAGTTGATGGTGAAAATATTATGTAGCAAGGGCACTTTTTCTATTATGTAGTGGTGTTTCCATTCGAATAGCAGTTCCTCTATCTTGTGGTACTTTTACCACTTGATGGTACTTTTACCTTATAGTGGGGCTTTTGTAGGACTAGTTTTTTGAGATAAATTTCAAGTTTCAATGGGAATGACTAAATGATTCTCTTGTGGTTGTAGGAGAGATTACTAAATTCTTTGAAGATCGTCATGGGTCTACTAAATTATAGGAATCTCACATTTGTAGGAATACTAGATCTTTGCCATGTGGACCTAACATTGAAGGTCATGTTTGACATAGTGCTACTAATCACATTGAAAGAGAGAGGATATTAAAAAATAAATACCTTCTAGCTATCCTATGGAGTGCTAACCATCACACAAGATAATTTTTGGTGCATTATAAGAGTACTATAATGGGGGGCTTCCATTTATTTAAGCTAGATCCAATAGTGAGTCCAAAGTAGCTGACTAGAAATCCATAGATCCAAATGATCAAGTCAATCATTGATATCAATACCACCTAAGCTAGAGGTCACTTGGATATGTAGGAAACCTTGTTGTGCACCCTAGGGTCAAGATTTTTCATTTATGATAGTAAAAATATGGTCATATAGTGTGGTTAGGGGGAGGTGGTGGCTAATATGCTAGAGCAATAGATAATGTTTTCTAAGGACTAGTCATCCTAGCCTAACTATACCATTCATTGTATTAGGTTGTCTATAGTCCAGGAAGGGGATTGTCATACTATATATGGTTCTAAGTGTGGGAAGGAAAGCATATAGCTATATTATAGCCACTAGGATTAATAGGATAGGCTAAGGATGTAGAGGTATCCCTAGCATACCAATGGATCTACCACTTAGAGGGTTGATAGGGTACGCCTCATAGAATAATTTTATGGAGGACACAATACCATATATATGACTTATAGAGAGAGATAGTGATATTGTGATCATATAGGAAACACCCATGTTGGGTAAATGATGCATACTAGTTAGCCTATGTTAGAATAATAAGGTGGCTAGGTGGACCATATTGAAATTATGAGCTCTTCCATTTTGATTGGATGGTTCGACAATTTAGGTAAAGGTAAGACATATTGATAGGGCTAATGTGGTATTATGAGTTGATGTGGAAGTAAGGGTTTGGTCCACTACCAAAATCAAACTACTATTCAAAGTTGGATATCAATGACCCTATCATCCCAAACCCTAGAGGCAATGATCCCAAAGTTACTTGAACACTAACTATTGCATATTATTATAGTTAGCCTAACGATAGATAAGTAGATGTGGCTAGGAATAAAACTAAGTAGAGTCCAACAACTAGTTCTACCATTCATAAAACAATCAAAAGTGTATCAATACAAGGTATAAAATGGTAGTAATAGTAGCCACATCCAGGTTACAAGTAGCAATTGTGATGATGATCACGATGAAGGCAATAAGGCATAGTCAATTTGCTTAGTCTATTATCAAGTTAGAAAATGACACTATCATAACGGATGGCTAGTTTGAAGGGTAAATTAGCGATAGTTGTGGTAGAGGGGGTGAATTTGGATGATCTATTAGTTATTTCATATGTACTATATGTCTATTATTGTAATTTATAATTTTATGTACATAAAAATTATGTTATGTATAATTGCATTAGTTTTTTATGAATTCATGTTGACATGTTCAAAGTGGAAAATGTGTTATGATTGTATATTATATTTTTAATTTTATGTTCATGTGAACAATGAATATTTAATGATGTGATGTGAACATTGTTATGATGATTTAATTTAGATTATGTGCTTGTTAATTGATGATGCATAGTGATGATATGTGGAGGATTTAATTGATGATGACATGAAATGATGATTTGATGTTAATTATGAGTCATGGATTTTAATGAATACTTATATTAAGATGTTTGATTTGGATGTGATACAAGTATAGTATAAATTTAATACAAGTATATGTAAAAATGTGTGGCAAAGGACACTTTAGATAATGCCATAAAAAATTGCTATAATACAAAAAGAGATATGCCTATGGGTATTTTAGATAAGGCCATAAGGCATTGCTATGATACATAAAGAGATGTGTTGAGGGAGAATTTATATAATACCCTAAGCAATTGATATGATACAAAAAGATATTCCAAGGAGAACTTTAGATAATGCCATTAGGTATTCCTATGATAAAAGATGTGTATTATTTTTTGTGCCCTAGACAAATGTCAAAGGAGCATTTTATATTTATTTAGGATTTATAAATAGATTTTCCTTGAAATAAATGTTTTTAAGTACTTTAAGGATGTGCCAAATAGAAAAAGACTTTCCTATAAACAAGTGTCATAGAGGACTTATGTTGATGGATTTACTTTTTTAAATAAATGTCTAAAGGAATTCTACTTTTCACATAGACAAATATCATACATGAATTTAGTTGGTGGATTTACCTTGAGATAAATGTAAAAATGATTTCTACTTTATTTTTAGATAAATATCATACAATAATTCTAATTTTAGGCATACCTTAGAAATAGAGGTAAAATAGGAATTGTGAGATATGCCAGATGGTGATGACTTACCCCTAGAAAAATGTTGTAGGGGAATTTGTAATGTGATTTGATGTGACAATGGATTAACCCCTATTTAGTTAAAGGTAGGATTTTTTTATAGATATGATGTATATTACCTCCATGCATATATGTGATTGGGGTAGTTTTTATTATATTAACAAGAGTACTAGAACGTATTGAGGTCATTCAACATTGCACATAGGTACAAGAGAAATATGATCATAATTTTGATATAATTGGAGATTTAGGATATTTCCATTAACATATATGAACCTTGCAATTTTTATCATGTGGAAAGATGGAGCTGAGTTGTGAAGGTGTAGATATAGATGATGAAGAGAGAGTTCATCATCAACATGAAATATTCATCATGTGATGAGAAACTTAGATTATAGAAATTTATTTTGAGATGAGAATATGCATTAAAATTGACACGTTCTCCTTATTATCCTTATTTATTTTATATAGGAGTAGGGGAATGACTATAGTGAACTAGTCTTGATATGGTGTATAAAATAAGATAGAGAAACATAATGTATTGATGATGACAAGATAGGATATTGATTAAGATTACCATAAACACCTATAAAACTCATACTATTCATGATATGGTATTTTGTGAGATAGAATATGACGGAATATGATATAATTGAGGTATTACCCATGTCTGGTAGTACATAAGTAGAATATAAATGTATGAAAAAATCTCCAAATTTGTGTAAACATTGGCTAAGACAACATGATGAGGTGATAGTGTAGGATAATTTTGGAATGAAGAGAGAAGGTTTTGTGATAGAAGAAATATAGTTGATTTAAAAAAATTATCATCAGTTATGATGAATTTGCAAGATAATACAAGGAAAGATCCATTTGCATTTGTCACCTAGAAAAGAAAATTTAAATTTCCTACCTAGTATCATCATTTATATATCATCATAGATCCCTAACTCTCTATGCTATAGTCATTCTACATAGAGACAAGCACATGCATGCAAACTATCAAATATGAAGATAAATAGTTACAAGGAGACAACAATAGTAATAATAAAATACATAGGTAGTAGATGTAGGTTTAGACATAGTATCTTTTAATATGCATTATACCCATTGGTTCTTTACGTTCCTTTTCATAAAAAATTGTGAGGTGATAGACACATAAACCATACCTTATAATTATGATGTATGGACCTAACTAGTTGTGTTTAAACATGCCTTTGAGCTTATATTTGGTAATGTGATTCTTTTGATTTTCCTTGAGAGTAAGGTCATGAAATTCGAAGGATAAATATTTTACCTTCTTGTTATAGTTATGCTTAACACTTTGTTAGTAGATATTTAGGTGCTCTAAAATAGGGATCTAGTTTTCATTATTTTGTTCTAGTTGGATGTAATGGGGGAGATGATATTCATATCCAATAGAGGTATCTTCAAATAATGTGTGCAAGGATGAAACCTCAATAATGAAATGGAATGCTACTTCAATTCCATATTCCAAAGCATAGGGTATTGCATGAGTAGGAGTTCTAACACTTAGTGATATATCCATAGGGATGGTTATGACTAGAGATGCAAATCTCTATTAATTTTATTGACATGCTTCCTCAATATTTGAAAAAGGTTTTTTTAGAGGATTTAGTTTGATTGTTGCATTAGGGATAGTAAGGGGGGATAATTTGTGCTAAATCTTGTATTTAGCACAAATCTTCTAAGGGAGTTTGTCATGCTTTTAACATATCTCTTCTTTATATAGTTGTAAGAGTCATTTTACATGGAGGGCTAGTAATAATACATTATTAGGAGTTTCTTGACAATGGAAACACCACTGAAGTGACCATAAAATGATCCATCATGGATCTCTTTAATGACTATTTGGATTCAAAGTCTAAACATCAATTCAAAATGTTATAAAGGGTGTTGTTGTATAACATATCATCGATAATAGCATTCATATGCATTCATTATTTAAGGTTATTCTAATCATTGTGGTTTAAACTATTAAGAAAAGTGTCATCATTAAGGTAAAAAAATATGATATTACACCAATGACTAGGGGGTGAGGCTTCCTTTAAACAAAATACCTCCAAAGGAAGCTAACTAGAATCTAGGGTTAAAGGCTCCCTAATTTTTCAAATGATTATTGTAGCTTTCTAATCATCCAACTTTAAGAGAACTAGGGATGCAACCAAGTCCATAACATTGGAATAACAATTATTTGACCTAGGGATAACATTAACAGTGACTTTTAGCAAAAATATCATGATTTTATCAATGGTATATTTGTATGGATTTAGTTTATCATATTTGGTTTGATAAATACCATTGACATTGTTGACTACTAGCCATTAATCCCAAAAGATAAAAGTAATCTTGACTTTGTGATTAAATGCCACATGTAGCCATAAGATAAGATCTTCATACATGGTAGCATTGTTGGTACAAGAAATATTAATCTTAAAAGATAAAGTTATTAGTTGTTATTTAGTGACCAACATGACTACTAGCCTCACTTCTTTGACACATTTTTTCCATCAATGTACAAGGTTCAAGAGTTATTTTAAAATACCTTAAGGTTGAAGATGAAATCATTAGAAAATTCTACCACTAAGGGTTAGATAGCTTCTTAAGGTGCAACTTATAATTGGTCTATAATGAACTAACCTTTCATAGAATTTTGATTAGAAAAATCAAGATCAAATTTGCTGAGTGCAATAAATTACTTATGGGTTCTTTACCAGAAGTGAGGTTTGAACATGCGATATCATAAGAGATCAACTCTTTCACTTATAAAGGTATTATTCCTAATTAAATAGTGTATTAGCTTATAGGATATGAACTCTACATCTAGGAAAATATTATTTAAGGGAATATATATGACTGCATATTTAACCAAAGTTTGGCTAATGTAGAAGGTAGACCTTTATCTATGTTGGCCATCATATTATACCAACATATCTCGTAAGGCATTGTAAATGATCCTTTATGTAGAGTAGCAAGGGACTAAGTGGAATAGGTAGGGCATGAATGGGATGCGATAACCAATAGTATTTGAGGGCATTAAATGTAGTATGACAGTTAGCATCTCATTTAAAGACTATATCCTTCATCCAAATATTGGTGAATGGTAGACACTTCTCACCCAATATAAAACTCTAAATAGCCTAGATTTTACCTTAGAGACTTCTAATCTAGGTTAGAGTTTGATGGGATGACATATAAACTATAGCTAGTATTTTATTAGGATAAATTTAATACCTTGTCAAGAAATAATGAATCCTAATAGTTTTATTGATGTAACCCTAGATATATTTTTTAGGCTTTAGAAACACCTTGTACATCCTTAGTCACTCAAAGATGTGTCTTAATTCCTAAACATGATCTTCTTAGTTTAGATATTGACCAGGAATATCATTGAAATAGTATACCATGATATAATATATCATGTCATACTCACATGATGTATGTGAGTTGAAGAAGGTAGGTAAATCCTCCAAGGGAGGTCCCTGGTTTGAATATCCACCCTACCAAATGCATATTGGGTACCCAAAATCTAGTTTATTACACTGGTGCGGTCAGGTTCGGGTGTGACTCCTAGGTGATTTTGACGGTGTAGAACCCCCTAGTCATGGTTTCTCAAACCAAGGTGGCTTCACAAGGGGTTTTTCGTGAAATTAAAAAAAATATATCTTTTCATGAAAAACATATGTCATGGATTTATAATAGGTAGCTCCTTTGTTTTTCATCTCATAGGGCATGAATTGATGGCAAAAATTTCTCCATAGGATGGTAAAAGTTATTTTAGATTTATCCTTAGGGGCTATCTCTATTTAGTTATACACAAAAAATCCATCCATTAGAGATAGCATTCCATATCCTATAGTGTAATTAACAATTATGTTGATGTTGGGAAAATGGAATTCATCTTTGGGACATGCTTTATTGACATCTTAAAAAATATTACAGACTTTAATGCTATATATTTTCTTAGAAAAAAATCATTAGATATCAAATAAGAGTAGTACATGACCATGGTGAAGCAAACATGGATTTTTTGAATCTCCTCTTTGACTAGAAGTATGAATTTTGGATGTTTTTATTTTCAATTTTTGTTATAGGTTTTTTGCTAGGAGTGACGACTAGGTGGTGGGCAACTGGGAAAGGATCTAGACTAGGCATGTGAGTGTAGGACCAAGAAAATATTTCCATGAGTGCCTTTAGAAGATTTATGTATTTCTTAGGCTCAATCAGGGTTAGGACATTTCCTAATTTAAGGATTTTGGGATCATCTAAGTTTCCAATATTGATATCTATGGTTTTATTAGTTAGAATACAAGATTCATCCATTAATTAAGGGGGATTTAGTAGCACTTCCAGGTTCTCTAAGTCTACACAATATAATTATCATAATTTTTTAATTATTTGTTATGAGATAACCACATTTATAATTTGGAAAAAGGATTACCCAAAATAAATATGGTTTTGGTCTAGATAATATAAAGGAATATCTTGGGGAGGATCATTTGTTATGTCTAGTTTCTCATAATAATGTTTGTTAGAAATTAGTATATGATAAATCAATGTTACAAAATTTACATTGACACAAAGGGTAAATTTTCTAAGATTATGGTGTTCACATTGGATACAACAAAATATGATATATGGAAAAACATGAAGGGTATCTAATCTGGATTGTAGGGCTAGGTGTGCTAGCTCACTTGCTCCCATGGGATATCAAATTTGTGATGTCTCAACTCGAGGATAGTGATATATGTGATACTATTAAAAGTTTTTATGGGTTTGATTTATAGACACTTACGTTTTCCATGAGAATTTACTTCATCACATAACATTAATATGGATCTATCTTAGCTGTAAATGTAGTAAGTACGATGTAGCAGATAGACCCTATTGGATGTGTGCTTTTGGATTTTGATGATAAATATATAAGAATTATTTTCATATAAGATCAAGGGTACATGAGAATAGTATAAAGAAACAATCCTAAGTTTCTATATATGATTTAGCTTTGAGGATAATGAAAATCTATACTTGCTCCCCTAATGATACTAAGAATTAGCTACTAGTTATTTTTCTTAAAAATGAATTAAATAAAAAAAATAAAACAATTTAGGAAAATAGACATATAATAGATAGACAGTGATTTAAATATAACATTATAAGGATGATAAATTGAAGCTCTAACCTATTTTAGTATTTAAATAAGTATTGTTAGCAGATGATAATTATTTTGAATGCTTTTGATGACTAGTGGTATTGTTGCTCTTTTAGAAACCTACAAAAAGATGAAAACAAATAAGGTCAAATGTAGAGGGATTTTACTAGACCAATGGAGGGTTGTAGCTCTCTTGACTAATACTAGAACCTTGTTAAGAAAGATAGAATAAGTAAAGGAATAGACTAAAATTATTAATTTCTATTCAGAGATAGATGCATCATAACTAAGAGATAATTGTAGAGTGCATTTACCAAATTATGGGGTTTTACTAACTATGATAGATTGATAAGTGGGAATTCATTATATATACTATGGTAAAAATAGAGCCTAGTACCACCATTAAGACTATGTGTTTATAGAACTTCTACCTACCTACATAGTATAAAGTGTATTTATTCATAAAATCATTTGATTAGATGAATTGGTGGTGAAATATGAGCCAAAGGAAGTAAGGATCCTAATAGATCAAGAGATATTAGTTTTTTTATTGTCAAAAATATAATTTTATACAAAAATCTAAATGGATAAAATAATTACAAAATGACAAGTGCAAAAAATAACAAATATATTTAAGGGTGATAAGAGCATAACCTAATCTACTATGACTAATCTACTATGATCAAGATTGCAATCTCAAAATACTCAATAAATGTCTTTGTCATGACTACAACTTGCTAACTTGATGAAAGATAATTGATTAAAAAATACCTCTTTCTTATTGTAAAGAATGACTCCCATACTTAATTTGGAAGGGCATTACTATGATTAGAAATCCATTCACCAATTTGATAGGGCTTTTCTACTTCAATATGTAATCAATTGGAATCACTCAAGGTATGAATTTATAAGAATCCATTACTCCCTTAGAGGATCCTTTAGAAAATCTACTAGGATTAACAAGTCAAAGATATGACATAGTTGCATGGACTATATGTGTTGATTGAAGAAAATATTGAAATGCAATTGAGGATGGAAGTTTATATGGACATGTTCTAATATTGTGATTTCCAATCAAGGTGTAGTTGAGGTGGGAGGCTATATTTTCATGATCAGATCCAAATTTAGTAGGTAGTGGGTAGTTTTCAACATCCCGCCTTTGCTTGTTTTAATTTTAATAGTCAATAGCACTTGGATCAGGAGGGTTGGTGGTGCTAAAGATACCAAAATTAGTTCCAAAGTGATAATTGTTAGACTGATTGTAAAACAAATGATGAAATTTGAAGATTTGGAAAAAACACTACCAAAAAGGCATATTATCATTGGTGCTACCACCTTCGTCATGACACTTCTACTTTGGAAGAAATAAATATCTCTAGATATGGTATTAATATGTTTGATTTTATTATAAAAATTTACTGGCTAAGTGATTTAAATATTTGTATGTTTTGAAGACTTGATAATATACTCAAAATTTAATGTCTTCATTTACCCATTTTCATGTATTTATTATATGGTGAGAGTATCAAAGACTAGATTGCACGCCCTGATATTGAGATACATAAATTTGATGTTGCTTAAGGTTCATTATGCAAGTTGATTGATGCTTTTGATTTGTTTATTATTCATGATGTTAAATTTTGTCTTTTATGCAATATTAAATGCTATCATACCTCTGTATACCCCCTTAATTTTTAGAGAGGAAGAAAAAAATTAACTATAAAATTTTGAATTGAAAATGATACACATTTGTGTACTGATGAATTTTTATAATATGATAGTAGAAATTAATCAATGTGGAACAAGGTAAAATGACATGGGTGAAAATAGAATCAATTTATGAATGAAAATCATGAATAGGGGAATTTTTACATGCAAATTCAACTTATATTTTGATGGCTCAATAGGGAGAATACCAAAAAGTGGAGGAGGTTAGTCTCAAGGAGGGACTTTAAAACTTAGTCTTGTTTTTCAAAATCTCCTCTAAAATAATGCTCAAATGAAAGGTAAATGCTTTCGTATTTTGATGGCAACTATTATGTTAATGCTTTCCCTAGAAGATAATGCTATCATGTAGTGATAATGCTTTTACCATTAGGTATTACTATTGTTATATTGATAGTTTTTCTACTATCTAGTGGTCCTTTCATCACTTGATCATACAATTACCTTTTGGTGATGCTTTTGCAAGTCTAATTTTTTAGACAAGTTTTGAGTCTTTATGGGATTAACCAAATGATTAACTTATGGTTGAAGGAGATATTACACACATGACTACTATGAGAGAAGACCACATGTATAGATACCATCCTAGGTATACTAGATTATATGGATCATGCACTACTAATAGCATTAGAGGTTTACCATGTGACCCTAAAACCAAAGGTTAAGTTCAACAAAGCATAACTAACAAGACTAGTAGTGAGATGGTATAAATATATGAATACCTTCCATATATTCTATGAAAATCTTACCATCAACTAGAATATGTATCCTATATCTTGATATTTTTCATCAAAGGATCAACATATTTATAATCTGAAGCAAATAGTAGATTTTAGAAGTAATGCATAGTTTCTAGCAAACAAGTTGGGCATTGGAATGCATTTGTGACTATAGTAGAGGATGTGCACGTAGTTGGGTTTTTCAACTAGGTGATACAATTGATAGGGCACATTCATGGTTAATTTTTTGGCAAGGTCTCTTGTTGAATGTAAAATATGAGTGACATACTTAATGGTTGGGATCACCAAGCTATTATGAAATGGAACAAAGTATAAATGTAAATACTCTCTATGATGTTCATATATGATAAATATAGGACCATATATATTGAAGGGATAAGAAGTTCTATTTTACAACAATATTATGTTAGCATCCCTTAACAATATATCTAATAGATGCCTAGGAATATATGTATCTGATTCTATTATTAGTGAAGAGGTGTCTATTATTTAGGATTTATCATTGATGACACTAGTAGGAGGGTCATGGACTATAGTTGGGAGAGGTGGTGGTTGACACATTGGAATAGCAAACAATGTCTCCCTAAAGACCTGTCATCTAAGTACAACTATACTATTCATTGCATTGAGTGGTATACATAAGATGTAGGGGATTTTCATGTTGTATGGTGCTCTAGGTGTGGGTCTAGTATCATATAATTATACTAAAATCACTAGGGCTACCAATGTAAATTGAGGATGTATAGGCACCTTGAGCATATTAATGGGCACACCACTTAGATGGAAGAAAGGATAGGCCTCATAGATGTATTTTAGAATGGGCATGTTTTCTTATATATTATTTATAGAGAGATATTATGATATATTATTCATACATACACCACCCAATATAGGTATAGAATTCATATTAGTTAGCCTAGGTTAGGTAGATGAGATAGCTAGTCAAAATACAAGGTAAGTTTAAGCTCTTTTATTTTGATCATATGCTATAACATTTTGGGTAGAGGATGATATCCTAATAGGTTGAGTGTAATATTATCCATTAATATAGGATCAATGGTTTAGGCCACTACAAAACCCAAAATCCTATCTCAAGCTAGGTGTCGATGAACCTATCTTTCTATACCCTACAGGCAATGACATTAGAATCAACAATGGCTATCGAGGATGGTACCAAAACATATAATAATTAAGGATCACTATATCTAACAAAAGAAATGATGAGAAAATAGTAGATTTTAGAAGTAATGCATAGTTTCCAGCAAACAAGTTGGGCATTGGAATGCATTTGTAACTATAGTAGAGGATGTGCACGTAGTTGGGTTTTTCAACTAGGTGATACAATTGATAGGGCACATTCATGGTTAATTTTTTGACAAGGTCTCTTGTTGAATGTAAAATATGAGTGACATACTTAATGGTTGGGATCACCAAGCTATTATGAAATGGCACAAAGTATAAACATAAATACTCTCTATGATGTTCATATATGATAAAGATAGGACCATATATATTGAAGGGATAAGAAGTTCTATTTTACAACAATATTATGTTAGCATCCCTTAACAATATATCTAATAGATGCCTAGTAATATATGTATATGATTCTATTATTAGTGAAGAGGTGTCTATTATTTAGGATTTATCATCGACGACACTAGTAGGAGGGTCCTGGACTATAGTTGGGAGAGGTGGTGGTTGACACATTGGAATAGCAAACAATGTCTCCCTAAAGACCTGTCATCTAAGTACAACTATACTATTCATTGCATTGAGTGGTATACATAAGAGGTAGGGGATTTTCATGTTGTATGGTGCTCTAGGTGTGGGTCTAGTATCATATAATTATACTACGATCACTAGGGCTACCAATGTAAATTGAGGATGTACAGGCACCTCGAGCATATTGATGGGCACACCACTTAGATGGCAGAAAGGATAGGCCTCATAGATGTATTTTAGGATGGGCATGTTTTCTTATATATTATTAATAGAGAGATATTATGATATCTTATTCATTCATACACCACCCAATATAGGTATAGAATTCATATTAGTTAGCCTAGGTTAGGTAGATGAGATAGCTAGTCAAAATACAAGGTAAGTTTAAGCTCTTTTATTTTGATCATATGCTATAAAATTTTGGATAGAGGATGATATCATAATAGGTTGAGTGTAATATTATCCATTAATATAGGATCAATGGTTTAGGCCACTACAAAACCCAAAATCCTATCTCAAGCTAGGTGTCGATGAACCTATCTTTCTATACCCTACAGGCAATGACATTAGAATCAACAATGGCTATCGAGGATGGTACCAAAACATATAATAATTAAGGATCACTATATCTAGCAAAAGAAATGATGAGAAAATAGTATATTTTAGAAGTAATGCATAGTTTCTAGCAAACAAGTTGGGCATTGGAATGCATTTGTAACTATAGTAGAGGATGTGCACGTAGTTGGGTTTTTCAACTAGGTGATACAATTGATAGGTGTAGCACCCTAAAATTGGCGCAGTAAAAATTCTAATAATTACATTCACCTTAGTAAATAATTTAAAATTCAAATTTAACCTCCCAAACCACCCATTAACCGTCGGGTAATCCGTTTCCCCATTTTCTATGCCAATTTTAGAGGTTGTTTTGACCATTTGACGATATCATCATCGATCAGACGATATCGCCCCAGATTTGACAATTTCGTCTAGACTAGGTCATCCAAACGATCTTGTCACAAAAATAATTTTGCAAAGTTAGCTTCTGTTCCAACGAGTCTCCAATCTGGGTAGAAGCGTGTCTGCACCGTTGGGACCCTCCCCTGTTGGAGATCTCCCAAATTGGGATGATCTCCAACCTCCTAATTACTCCCCTAAGCCTATTTAATCCTAAGCTATTCCCTTAGCACCCCCCTGGCTGAAATTATCTGCAATTTAACTCCATCTATGCTGAACCATCCCCATTTTTCATTTGCACTGGTCCCATAACAATTTTGTTGTAGGTATATCATTGTTTTTTAGTCAGAGCCAGCACCCATCGTCGCCGATGAACCTGTTCAGATCAGAGGCGAATCTATCGAATTCGAGGCGATTTTGTACTAATGCAAGATGATCTCGACTGCATTTCATATTGAGGCAATCAGTACTTGAAGTTTGCATTTCTCAACCTTCTCTCTGCTATTTTAGTCTGCAAATTAGATAGTTTATTCAGTGTTTATGTTATTTTGCATTTGGAGTTCACCCATGTAGCCTAGATTGCATACTAAAATCATGATTTTTCATTATAATATTGTAATTTTCTTGAATTTATGTTCATAACTATTATTTAGTATTCATACAGTCATTTGGTGTTGTTCCCCTTTGTTAGCACAGTAGTATCCGCTGTGTTTTGTATCTATTTTTCTCCTTGCAGGTCTCTGACGAATTCATCTGATGAATTCATCATATCTCAAACGATTCTGTTAGATCTCAGATGATTTTGTTAGATCTCAGATGATCCTGTCAGATCTCAGATGAATCTTCCAAATTCCAGACGATCCTGACTGCTTCAAACATCAAAATCATCACCAGACATCCGGATCAAGTATTCCTCATTTGTACTTTGTAAATTCTCTGTTTTATGTCTTTAAATTTGTTTTCTGTATTCATTGAATTTGCATTTTCATGTAGATTAATCTAGATTCATTTGGCCAAACCTAGGATATGAATGCTTAAAGTTAAAAACGAACACATTAAAACACATTCCAAACCTAGGCGTGGAAACTACCCTTAAATGTTTCCTGGTGAACCCACCATCCGTCGAAAAATCATCAAAATACACCTCCCTTGAGAGGTGGGACCTTTGCAAAGTCCTCTCAGTCTGAGGTACCGCACCATACTTTTCCCATCCTCCTTCCGGGAACGAATCCAATAGCCTGAAGGTAAGGATGAGAAAAAATTGGAGTGATACATTTTGGTGAACCCGACGTGAATGCATCATAACCTTTTGAAAACAAAAAAAATATATATATATATATATATATATATAAAAAAAAAAATATATATATATATATATAGAACAACTAAAACTTAGATGCATTTTAAAACATTTAAATTTTAAAATCATGTTTAGATGGTAGCTCCTAAGAAAAGGTTAGCAGTTACTATAAACGTAGAAAACCAATTGGCAGCCATAGAAGTCAATTTTGTCCTTAGTGTGCCTGAAACAAGTAGGAATCAATTCCTGTGGAACGAACTTGATAGAAGACTTAGTCTCATTTCATCTAGGTCCACACAACTTAAGAAAATCAAGAGGCTAGTCCTAGATAGAATCCTGGATCCTCATCAACTAGTTTTTTATCATGAAATTTAGAGAGCCTGCCATAGATGGTTAGCTTATAGGAGAGCTCTAGTATCTTCAGAACTATTCACCTTCGAGGAATACCTCGAGAACGTAGCCATTGTGCACCAGTTCCTAGGTTGTGTAGAAGACCAAGAGGTTGTTCTTACGAGATAGGGAAATATGGAATAGAGTTTCGCAAGCTGTGCTATATCGAGAGTATTGCCATGAGCTTTACTTTTATCAACCAACATCTGAAACAGACAATATCACTATAGCTCTTTTCTCATTTTAAAGAAAACTTTCAATTTGAAGAAGAACACTCCTTGAACAACATGAACCTTTTAATGATATTCATAAGTTGTTTATAGAAAACTAAATTATTACTTCAGTATTATTTCTTGCATTTTTTGTGTTATTTGCTGTCTTTATTATATTATTTCAAAAAACTAAAGAAAAACTAAAAAACCAAAAACTTAGCAAAAACTTAAACATTTCTTTTTCAAATATTGTAGTAGGTATATAGTAAACATATACCTCTTAATTTTTTGCATATATATTTGCTAAAATCAGAACTTAGCACCATGTATAAACTTAGGAATGGTAAAGAAACTTTAGGAGAAGAAGAAGATTGGTTACAAGACACAACTAAAGACCCAAATGTCATTCTTGGAGATCCAAATCCGGAAGGAGAAACTCTAGGTCAATCAGACGAAGACTTAGGTGAAGATAAAGAACAAGAAGGAAGTGTTAAAGAGGATGGATCCTCATCCCCTAGAGTAGCTCCAAATGGAACTATTGCTTTTGACAATGTAGAGCATTTTCGGAAATTTCTCATTGATAACATTCATGACCTTAATGTGGCAATTCGTATTTATAAAGTGCAAATTAGTAACACTCAAGCAGCCATGGAACATATGTGTAATATGTGCACTAATCCCTTGTCTTTCATTGATCAAGAAAGTGACAAGGCTGGGCCATCCAATACGGATATGGTCACTATGGCTCAAAACATGTCAAAACAATAGGTTATCCAACCTCCTAAGGAACCTGTTATTCAACCTAAAATCACTCCCACACAAAAGAGACCTTCCTTCACTACTTTATTCCGCCAAACTATTGAGCAATATGCTTCAAGTAAACAAAAACCTAAAACAAATCCAAATACAAACTTTCAACAATCCGGAATACAACATAATCCAACTTCAAAATTCCTCCATAATACTTTTCCTACCAATAATTTACACAATAGTAACATGGCATCTAATCTGCATGTTCCTCCATCCTATGCCCATAAAACCCATGTCAATGCCCTACCGAACCAATATGGGGGGCAAACTAGTAATTTGGAAGCCATGGTGAAACAATTAGCTTCACGTATGGACCAAATAGATCCCTACCGTCCCTCGTATAATTATCGAGAGATATGTAGTCAACCTTTGGATCCCATAGTTGTAGCTCAACCATACCCTAAGCATTTTCCCATGCCCGTCCTGCCTATATATAAAGGAACCGAAGATCCCATAGAGCATCTTCACATGTTTAGGATAGCATGTCACGACATATCTCATGACGACTTGCTATTATTAAAAATGTTCCCAAAAAGTTTAGGTGGAATGGCATTAGAGTGGTACTATCAATTGCCCACTCATTCTTTGAGAAAGAAGAAACAACGAAGTCATTTGTCCATCAATTTAGTGCCTACATCGAGAGGCATGTAACTATTAAATATTTATACAATTTAAAACAAGAAAAGGACGAATGTTTTTCCGATTTCTTAGCTAGATGGAGGCAATTGACAGGAAAAATGCACTTTGTGCTACCTTATAGGGAATTGTTGGACATTTTCATCAACAATTTACAAGAAGAGATATCTTATGAGCTATCGACTGCTACCTTAATTACCTTCGATCAAGCTATAGATTTTGCTCAAAGAGTAGAAGATGCCCTCATTAGGAGAGGCCAACTTAGGAAGAAGGATGATGAGAAAACATCCAGAAATAAATATAAAAACAAACAAGTTATCGGTGACGGAGTCACTGACAACAAGAATGTTGCTAATATCAATGCAACGAAGACAACAAAAAAATTCATATTGAAACCTCCTGATAAGCCTCCTCAAGAATTCACTAGATTAAACCAACCCTTATCAACTATTTTACCTCAATTGCTTGAAAGAGGTTTGATCCAATTACCAGCCATTCAGGAACCTGATCCAACTATACCCGAATATAGAGCTGACTTACACTGTGATTTCCATAGAGGACCTGGACATTCTACCAACGCTTGTAAAAGGTTGAAACATAAAATACAAGATTTGATTGACAATAATGAAATGGAAGTGCAAGCCTTCCAACATAAACAAAACCCTCCTAATAATACTCAAAAGACCATTCCTCAGAATCAAAATCAAAACACCAATCAAACTCTAGACATATTTTAACACCCTTTACCAAGACATGGTAAAGAGGTAGCCAATCAAATTGAACATCATAATGTTCCCCCTCCTACCCGATATGTAGGAACAATTAGCGGACAATTACCTATTTAGGATCCTCAAATATTTGACATGACATTATCCCTGGTTACGACCAGGCCCTTACATAATTTTCAAACTTCTGATTCTAGTGATATAGAATAAAATAGTGAAATTGAACTAGACATTACTTCAAACCAATCGAATAGTTCTAAAAACGAATCAGATCCTATTCAACCTATCACAGATGCTATGGTTCCAAAAGAACCATTTCCTAGAAGAGTCACTACTCGACCTTCTTCTAATATATTCCTTTCTAATGAACAAGCCATTAATGCTCAACCGAGACCGGTTCAACATCTTCACTATAACATTGTAGGTGCCATTGGAGTCGTTACTCGACAACAAGCTCAAAATTCTCAACAAGAACCAAACCAGAACGATGGGTTAGCTCCATTATTTTTGAAAAACCCCAATAAAGGGAATCACGCTCCTACTGTTCAACCTAAACCGCCTTACAATATTAATGAGCAATTGTCCAATACTACGACCAGAATTTCCCTTTTAGATTTACTAAGATCCTCTCCCACTCATAGGGATGAGTTGATGCTTACATTGAGCCAAATGATGGTACCTCAAAACATTCAACCTAAAGCTATGGCTAATACTATCATCACTCGAGAGATTGATTGTATTGACTTCCAAGATAAAGATATCCCACAACATAGTTTACATAAAGACAATCCCTTATACATTACTGCTCTAATTGGAGATGTAGCTATCAAAAGAGTTTTGATTGATAATGGCTCATCTCTAAACATTTGCACCTTTGACTTCTACAAATGATTTGGCTTTAGAAGTGATGAAACGAAGAAAAATGATATGATTATAAAAGCTTTTAATGATGAAACACAAGAAACGTGTGGAGTTATTACCCTCCCATTGCAAGTTGGCCCTAGAACCCTAGAAACAACCGTGTTTATTGTACATTGCCCAACATATTACAATATACTTTTGGGTCGCCCTTGGATCAATGCCATGCGAGCAGTCCCATCAACTTTACACCAATGTGTTAAATTTGAGTTTAAAAATCAGTTGGTCACTATTCATGGTGACCCTAGACCTTTTGATATGTGTGCTTTGGTAGAACCCGTTGGAGTGCAATTTTGCCCTGCTTTGTCATCCACACATCCTAGTTCTTATTTGTCATCTAAAACTGTGAAACATACACCCATAACTTCACCTATTTCCCATACATTAATTTCATCCTCCTATATAGACCAACAACCCTCTAAACAAATCATTTTAGAACCTGAAAAGGATCTTAAATCTACAACCAATCCTTCAAATTCTATCCCTATAAATTCAAAACCTATAGACACATCTATCATACCTTCCACATCTCAAGACATAGGTAATAAGCCTTCTACATCTTATGCCATTTTTTATGAACTCTTACCAGATTTATCTACAACCTTAATATCAGAAAAAATGAATGCGTTCATGCGAGATTCAAACCTTTTAAATAACTTGCCGCCATCTCCTCGTACTTTGGGCCTCCCACAACCTATGGGAAGTACTTACCAAGTCGGGAGTTGCGCCTTCATTTATAAAGGATATGACTGGGGAAGAATCCCTTGGAATATCAAAACTCATCATGAGGGATACGCTCACTGTTATTTTACCAATGATTATATTAAAGCTAAACCCATGATGCTTAAAATGGGATATGAAGGGAAAGGCTTGGGACCTTTCCAAAATGGCATGAAAGAATCTTTCGAGGTAGAATCGTGGCTTGCCCGTTATGGTGTGGGCCTATTTCCTAATAAGGGTCAACCATTTCCTTTTGAGGATGATGATCATCTCATATGCTATCAAGATTATTTGGATAGGCATGTTGATTTGCATCTTAAAAATCAATCGTTTTCATGCAACATGCTATCCATAGCATACCCTAAAATGATTGCTGACCCCGATGAAGAGTTGGAAGGAGATATCTTCCATGATGTCTCTGTTGAAGAGATGTTACACAATGGATTTTATTTTGATGGTTCTATACCAACCGTAGCCCAACTTGAGGCCACTAATCCTCAAGATGAATTATCTAAATTAACCTTACAAGAATTACAAGAATTGGGTGTTTCACCCGCCCCACCTAATTTTGAAAGAGATCTACACATGGAGGTAGAAAACATCATTAAAATTAATATTGGAACTGAGGACAATCCTCACATAATCAATATTGGATCAGAATTAAGTCAAGACAAAGAAGAACAATACATTGCATTCCTTAAAGAGTATGAAGATGTCTTCGCTTGGACATATGAAGATATACCAGGTCTAGACCCTTTTGTAGTCATGCATCATCTAGTGGTCCATCCGGATGCTAAACTTGTTAAACAAAAACTTAGAAAAATGCATCCCAAAGTGGCTCTGCTAGTCAAAGGGGAGTTAGAAAAACTCCTGAATGTTATCTTTATACAAGCTATTGATTATGCTAAATGGATCTCAAATGTAGTTCCAGTCACCAAGAAAGAAGCTACCAAAGTTAGGGTTTGCACAGATTTTAGAGATATTAACGCTGCATGCCCTAAAGATGATTTTCCTCTTCCAAACATGGATCAAATCATTGACTTCACTGTCAAAAGTGGGATGATGTCCTTAATGGATGGATTCTCCGGTTATAATCAAATCAGGATAGCTGTTGAATATCAGGCTAAAACTGCCTTTATTACCCCCTGGGGTACCTTTTGCTGGAAAGTGATGCCATTTGGCTTAAATAACGTCGGTGCAACTTATCAATGATCTATGACCTACATTTTTCATGATATGATGCATGATATCCTACATGATTATGTGGATGATATTATAGCTCGCTCTATTATTGAAAATAATCATTTAGATGATTTAAGAAAAGTCTTTAATCGATTACGAGAATATCTCATTCAATTAAATCCAACAAAATGCATATTTGAAGTTAAATCTGACAAACTATTAGGGGTTTTAGTTTCTTTACGTGGTATTGAAATTGACCCTCTCAAGATTACAACCATCACTGATATGCCCACACCTACTAATATATCTGAGTTACGAAGTTTACAAGGTAAATTTCAAGCCATCCGTCGCTTCATCAATAAGCTGGCGGATAAAACTGGTCCCTTTCTTAAACTCCTTAAGAAAGATGTCCCTTTTAATTGGGACACAGAATGTAGAGAATCTTTTGAACTTCTCAAACAATACCTCCTTAATCCACCTGTGCTTTCACCACCTAAATCTGATCACCCTTTTCTCCTATATATTTCCGCTTCAGATTTTGCCTTAGGGGCTATGTTAGCTCAACTTGATGATGAAAAGCGAGAACGTGCCAATTACTACATTAGCCGAACCTTCATCAGTTATGAAACTTGCTACATAGCATTGGAAAAACTATGTCTAGCAGTCGTGTTTGCTACGCAAAAATTATGACATTATATGCTTAGTCAAAAAACTTATGTCATTGCTAAATATGATCCCTTAAGATATCTCATGAGTCGACCCTATTTATCGGGTCGCACAGCCAAGTGGGTTCTTTCTCTAAGCGATTTTGATCTCACATTCATAGGAAAAAAGTTTGTTAAGGGTCAAATCATAGCAGATCAATTAGCTGTTGCACCCTTATAGTCTACCCATCCCCTCATCATCGAGTTTCTAGATGAATGCCTTCAATTAGAGGCAGACCATATCGAACAATGGTCCTTATACTTTGATGGAGCCCGATGCATGAGTGGGGCTGGTGCGGGTATTATTTTAATATCTCCACAAAAACATCTTATTCCTTTGTCCTTAAAATTGACATTTTCTTGCACCAACAATATTGTTGAGTATGAAGCTCTAATCCTTGGATTACGAGCTGCCCTAGCGCTAAAAATTAAACACCTTTTAGTTTTTGGTGATTCCCAACTGGTTATAAACCAAATTAATGAAGTTTATCAAACCCGAGATGATAAACTACACCCATATAAGGCCTATGTTTTACAATTAATGTCTTTATTTGATCAAGTTACCTTGGAAGCTATTCCTTGAACTAGAAACCATGCAGCTGATGCTATGGCGGCAGCTGCATCTCTCCTGCCCTTGGAGTTAGATGACGAATATGCCACTATAATTATTCATCGACTCCAAGAACCCCCTTCAAATAAGTCATGCTTAGAGCCTTTGGATGTGTTTCTAATCAATGAAACCACTCCTAAACCTTGGTATACAGAAATATTTGATTTTCTTCAAAATGGGACTTTCCCTGCCAATTCTAATATAAACCAGCGTCGATTATTACGTCGACGAGCAAGTCAATTTGTAATCATTGGCAATACTTTATATAGGATATCTTTTGAAGGTATCCTATTAAGATGTTTAAACTTAGAAGAGTCTAAATCAGCCTTGAGTGAAGCCCACGATGGATCTTGTGGAGGACACTTTAGTGGTAGTGTCATTGCTAAAAAGCTTCTTTGGATAGGATACTTTTGGCCTACCATGGAAACGGATGCACATGAGTATGTGCGCCATTGCGACAAGTGCCAGAAACATGCTGACCTTGTCCATGCGCCTACACAAGAGCTGTAGGCTATCTCATCTCCTTGGCCCTTTTCTAAATGGGACATGGATATTATTGGCAAAATCAATCTTGTGTCATCTTATGGACACAAGTTCATCATAACCTCCACTGAGTATTTTACAAAGTGGGTCGAAGCTATGCCTTTAGCTTCTTGCACTGGCACACAAGTTTCTAAATTTATTTTTAATCAAATCATTTGCAGGTTCGGAATTCCTGCAAATCTCATCTCTCGACAATGGAACTTGCTTCAAAAATAAAGATGTTAAAAAATTATGCCAAAAATATAAGATTCAACATCACTGGTCCACTCCCTATTATCCTCAGGGTAATGGTCAAGCATAAGCATCTAACAAAACCTTAATCAAAATTCTCAAAAGATTAGTCAATAAAATTGGCCATGATTGGCACATTCAATTATATCCAGCCTTGTGGGCCTATCGAACTAGTGTTCGAACCCCCACTGGAACTTCATCATTTGTTTTGGTATATGGTGTCGAGCAGCTTTTTCCATTTGAATTGGAAGTTCCTTCTTTGGCTCTGCTACTTCAAGATACCAAAGTAGGAGATGAATATCGTGCGTGCAGACTTAGTCAACTGGAACTCCTAGATGAAAAATGCATCAATGCTTTGGAGCATCTCCGTGCTTACCAAAACAAGCTTAAAAAATCATATGCTAAGAAAGTTCGTCATCGATCCTTTGAGATCGGCGACCTTGTTTTAAAAGAAAATCAAAAAAATACAAATGCAACTAAGGACCTTAAAGGTAAATTTGAGCCCAATTGGCTTGGACCATACATTATTACTGCCAAATTTGAATCAGGAGCATATAAATTATCTACCTTAGAAGGTAAAGAACTTAAAGAACCCATGAATATTTTGCATATTAAACGTTACTATGCATAAATTTGGTCATTTCATCCTTGTATATAATCGTTTACAATACTTTCAAAATTTTTATCTTATATTTCTTTCAAATTTACAAAAATCCAAAAACATAAAAAATATTCATAATCATCAAAAATCTTCAAAAACTATCTATTGCATTTATTTATGCCACTTGTTAAATTTTTGCTCAAAAACAAAAATAAAACCAAAAAAACAAAATAATGCTAAAAATCTAAAAACAACAATATGCTTGACTCTTTTGAAACCAAAACAAAATAAAGAAGAAAGCGAGAGTCAATATTCTCAAAATTTCTCAAAAGTGTTTATATATATTTTCTTACAATTATTGCAGTTATATGTTTTAAATTATTTTGGATAAATTAGCATTTATTTGGAATCCCTCACTTGCACACTCACAACAATAAATATCTTGATTTTATCTGGCATGATTACTAATCTCTCTTATATCAAAGTCCACAAAATTCAATTAAATAAAGTTTGAGCATAGAGAATTGATCTTGTTATTTACTTAAACCAAGCACATCTTTTCACAATAAAATGATTATATTTGTAATTTCCATGTTTTTCTACATAGTAGAAGTGATTTCTTGAGCGAAAAGTTTCCCCTACTATCCTATCATGCACATGGTCTAGAATCTTTGAGAATTGGAAAAAGGACAAGCTCACCCCTACCCAGAATAAAAATCCCTTGCTCTACAACTAATATGAGCAAGTATCCCTAGCAACGAAAAAGAAAAGAAAAGTTCAAAAAAAAAAAAAGAGAAAAGAAAAATGTTATTTTATATCATTCCAGCAATATTTCAAGCACTATCTCAAAAATCAAGCAAAAATACAAAAAGAAAAAGAAGCAAAGTTCAAAAGAAACAGAAAAAGAAAAGAAAGCAAAAGCAAGAAAGCAATAAAATCCCTTTCCCTACTGTAGACACCAAAATAGCACCAATCCGATTATGTGACTACAAACACTGATCGCTTTGACAAACACAGCCCCCAGGGCAGCCCTCAGAGGTCAAACAATGGTCCTAACCACTTTCATAGCAATTTTGTAAGGTCAAGAAGCAATTTGGCACATTCAGGCAATTTGTCCAGTATTCGTCTCACCCAGGGACGAATTTTGAAATCGTCTCTGGTCAAGACGAATTCCAAGTTTAACAGGAAAAAATAAAAATGCCGTCAAGTGGCAGCCAAGGACAGTCAATTATTGCCTCTTGCCATGCATGCGCATGTAGGTGGGTAGGTTGGCAGTTAGTGGATTGTCACAATGGCAGTCATGGAAGCCCAAGTCAGGGAGGAGTCTCCTCCCTCTTGGGAAGGCATGGCCGCCACATGGCATCCTTGCATGCCCATCCAAAGAGACCCCATGGGTCTATAAAATGGTGGACTTTCCCACCCAAAAGAGGACAGATTGGAGGCAATTTCAAGCAACGAAGTGCTGTCCAATTGATTACCCATTTGCATCTTTTTGACTCACCTTCTCACATCCACTAATATCTTTCGCAAGGGAGGTTATTAGGTGGCTTTTGGGAAGTGTGGATCCAACCCAAATCCAACATTTGACCACCTTACACCACCAATTTTCCGACACCCCAGTCCTAAGATGTTTTGGGCCCATCCCTAGTGGATTGGCATCGAAATCAAGTGCCAACGATGGGAGGCCCGCTTGGGCACCCTCGCATTTTCTAAGTTTTATTCTAAAGAATTTTAGATTATTTTTTCATGTTGCATTTTACGTTATTCTATTTAGTTAACTCATAGCTTCAATTCCATAGCATTTTCATCAGATTTTATCATGCCTTTTGTCACTTTGTTGTCTCACTAACTTGTAGGTGGCGATATCAAATTCCCAAGGATAGAGGCCAAATTGGGAGAATCCTACCATCTGGGTCATCCCAAAATGGCTCCAATTACATAACCCCTCTATTTGCAAGTGTTTTGGAGGTCTCAGGAATTGACATTGGAGCGGCAGCAACTCGACGTTCTAACATAGTAGAATTCGTCCCACCTAGGGACGAATAGCAGTCGAAATTCATCCTGCCTAGGGATGAATTCCAGTCGAAAGTAGATTGGCCGACTGTTTCAATAGTAGTGGCCCTCTGGTAATGTCCTCTATCCCCTGTCAAGTTTTTAGGTCATTTAGGTTTACTTTATTCACTGTTTTAGACAACTGTTCATATGCACCTGTTAGCAATTTCAAAGCATGATTTTTCCTTTTTGTCACAAGTGCTACTAACGCCTTGTTTGTTTCTTTGATTGCAGGAGGAGAAACAAGAAGTGAGGATTCATCGGTGTAAGCGACGACAACATTTGGCCCGCCCATTTCAAACGTGGGCATGCGGAAGAGAGATCAATGATCAAGATTTTAATCGAATCCATTTAACGCTCCTAGCTCCTAAAAAGGGAGGAGGCAATTTTGTAATCATGGTTAAAAAGTTTAATAAATGGGCTGTGACTTCTCTCTAAATTCTTGTAACTGGTTTTGATCCATTTGCCTCTTTCATTTAATGCATTTCGTATTCTAGGACTTAAGCGTTATTTTGATTTGAATGCATCGAAGTAGTTTTCCTTTCTAAAGCTTTCGAAATCTCATGCTTTCAGTGGCGATCATGGTGGGACCCTGTCCCCTAGTTTTGAGATCAAATAACTGATCCTTGTTTTGTTTTGTGCTTGATAGGTACAAGTTTTTAAAGCAGACTGTTATTCGTCTCTGACTGTGATGAATACCTAACTGTAATTCGTCTGACCCCAAGACAAATTTTAAATTCGTCTTTGGCAGGGACAAATTTTGTTCTGTAAATCATCTTATAGAGGGACGAATTCCTGTCTGTAAGTTTTCATAGCCGAAGATCAGAAACAAAAAGTCCGGGCAGAAAAGAGGTAAAGTTCCAAACTGTCTTTGTCATTTTTTTTGCTTTTCTGCTTTCATTTTCTGTCAATTCTTGCATGCTTAAAGAAAATAGTGGTTGATTGCATGTTTCATTTTTCTAAGTAAAATAAACCACACACACATCACGTGGCACATTTTAAACCAAGAAGCTGGTCATAAGACCCCATCCCTTGAGCAAGTCCAACGGTGGGTTCATCACCACCTTGGCTTAGCTTTGCATCCATTTCCCCAATTGTCACTGTTGTTAGGCGTAAATCCTGATGAAAGTTGACCAAGTGTCGTTGGGGTGATTCCCATGCACGCGAGGATAAGTCTTCTATGGTAGGTGTCATTAACAGGACAATCCCCTTTCCATACCGCCTATGTTCCACGTACCATCTGCTCTCACGTACCTATAGTTTCCCTCTCGTAAGGGCGGGTATATAGAGAGGTTGGTATATTGATCTGGAAATGGTATATTGAAGGGACGACCATTAATGGGAGTCATATGAGCCAAAATTATGCATTTAAACATTCTTCAAAATTTGTAAAAAAAAAAAAAAACAAAACATCAAGATGCACTAAACCAGTTTAGGACACACTATTAATCCTTAAAAGAGATAATCACGGTTTTGTGTATGTGTGTGTTCATTTATGCTTAGTGTAAAAAAAAATACAAATCATCATAAACGAGATAAAATCTGCTAGCTAGTAGAGAAGCACTACAATGGTGTACACCCGTAGCCAAGCCCAATCAAGGGCGGACGCTGTGGAAGGTACACAAATAGAGGGCACTGGTCACCTTCGATTTAGCCCTAAGGACTTGGCCATACCACCTTGGCGGTCTGGCTTACAAGAGAGTCCACATCAGGATACATCAAAAAATAATTATTGGGACCCTCCTCATTGGAGTATACCTATTCAACACAGCCCCTTTCGGGAAGAAGCTTTGCATGTAGATCTCAATGTAAATAGGCAATTGCCTCTTGAGACTAGGTTTGAGTGGCCGCAGCGTGATGAAGTGCTAGAGAGGCACAGTGTGCATTTGGAGGGACAACGTGGATATGGCATCTCTCCTTTACCTCCCATCAGAATAGAAAGACAAAATCTAGACCGCAGGGCTCTTTACACAGGGCGAGCTAACTTTGCCCGCCCCTTTCAAACCCATGAAAGGGAGTACGAGGAAAGCCATCGCATTCCTCAAGGACAACAAACAACGCGAGAACCTTGCATTTTTGCACCTGCTAGATATTATGATCACACATCGAGGCCAGAGCCTCAAGTAAATGTCACCTACCTCGACAGAGGGAAGCAACCCATTGAAATTTTAGATCATCAAGATCGAGGCAAACACATAGGAAAAACATTTAAGCCTCCTGAGCAAAAGAGGGTAGATCAAGTTGACCCGACAGTCGCTAGACATGCCGCTCACCAGGCCTGAATCTTGCAGCTTGAGCAAGGCCATCAAGAGTTAGAGTACTTATACCGCCTGAATAAAGAGCGCATGCAGCACGAAGCGGATGAGTTACGCTATAAACTACCTGAGAGGGCGCCAACCCCTCGCACCCAAAGAGCCAAACAATATGAGAGGCACAACCCTTTGGTGCAAGACAGGTCTCCGTGACCTCGTCAAGCTTTGCCTCCGAGACCTTATAGACCCGAGAGGGAGGCCACTCCCCGAAACAATGATGGGTACCCTCAGCAGGGACTCAATCAGGGTCATAGGTCTCGCCCAGAGACTCCTCAAGAAGTTTATGAGGAGTATGAACTAGAAATATAATGGGCCGAAATGCCCCATAAAGGTGGGAGGGCTGCCACTCGGCCACCCCCCCATAGGCCTCCAGTCTCCCATAACTCACAACGGGAGCAAACAAAATAGGAAGAAATAAAATATTTCGATGCATACAAAGCGCTATTAGAGCATTTGGAGTCTATGGAGACAAAAGCTTATGGGAATCAAAAGCCCACATTACGTCAACTCCGTAGTCATCCAGTGCATCCCTCAGTGCCCACACCTCTTTACCTCGAACATTTCAAGTTGCATCAATTGGCAGTATTTAAAGGTGAAGAGGATGCATAAGAACATGTCACAAGATTCCTAAGTCAATGCTTCGACATCTAAGATAATGACGCATTGTTTCTTAGGACATTCATAACCACATTCGTAGGCCCTACCTCGGATTGGTTCACACAATTACCCAAACACAGCATAAACAACCTAGATCAATTAGTAGATGAGTTTCTTGAACACTTTGCCTTCAACACAAAGAAGAAGGCATCACTGAGTGATCTGGCCAGCCTCAGGAAATATGAGGAAGAATCAATGGAGGGCTTTGCTTTCTAAGCTACCCTACTATCCCCCTATGTCTGATCTCACACAGATGTTTACACAGAGTTGTTTAAAATCAATCTTCGGGCTATTGTTGTTGCAGCAATACGACAATTTAGAAGAAGCTTTGGCGCAAGCCAGAGTTACAGAAGAGATCAAAATAGGTGAAGGCACAATCACCAAGCCTAAAAAGAAAGAGTGGAATAAAACCACTAAGATTGGGACAACACAATCACAGCTCGCTGCGGTTAACCAAGTTGCGATAAATGTCCCCAAGCCTATGCAAGAAATACAGCCTCAATAGGCTAATTACCAGGAAATGCCTCCTAGTTGTGAAAAAGATAATAAGAAATAGGAGCAGAATCAACAGCGTCGCCCTAGGCGACAATTCACCCCTTACACGGAGTCTAGGGACTCCTTATTTGACCTCTTGTCAGTGGAAAATTTAGTCACCCTACTAGAAATCCAAACTGTAGACTTTAATGCTCCTAAGCCTAAGGGATACAGAGAGGAAATATATTGTAGATTCCATAGGCAAAGGGGACATGACTTAAATGGATGCTGGAAATTCAAAGGATTAATCCAAGATTTGATCGACAATAGAACATTGGCCGTGGACAACCCCATCGTGCCAAATAATCAACAAATGGGGGTATTCAAGGACCCTTTGCCTACCCATGAGGCACGGGCAAAACCTCTCCAGATTAATGAGGTGCAATAGAATCTTCCCATGCAAGGATTTGTGGGAATGATTAGCATAGTGACCAGGAACAAAAAGTACCCAGTAGTTGCCCCCGAGGTAGCTACAAGGGAAGTTCCAACAACGTCGCAGCCTCAACAATGCCCAATGCAGTTGCCTCCGCCTAGACCCGAGGTCACGATACGGACCAAACTCATGCAGAGTTTGTGGACCACATCGGCTAGGCTTTCCATTTACGAGCTTATTCAATAGTCAACACCTCATAGGGAAGCTCTTATGGAAATTTTAAAAGCCATCGAACTACAGCCTCATGAAGCAAATTCTTTCAACAACTTCGTAGGACATGTGAAACGATGTACGGAGCCGGTCATTACCTTCAGAGAAGATGAAGTCAAAACAATATCGAATGACATGGCAGATCCACCCCTGCACGTTATCGTGTGGGTCAACGGGATCCCGTACAAGAGAGTGTTGGTAGATATCGGCTCGTCCAGTAACATCATTACCACTGCAGCACTAAAACACTTGAAGTTGCCAGCCTCTCATATCACAACCTCCACATACACATTGTGAGCTTTCAATGATGCAATATGCTCGTCCAGTAACATCATTACCTGTCCAGGTAGGACAAAATACAATACCTACATTGTGCCATGTGTTGGAAGGCGAGATGGCTTACAATATACTGCTAGTGCGGCCTTGGATCAGGGACATGAAGTGTGTCCCTTAGATCGCTCACCAGTGCTTAAAGTATGCTTTTGAAGGAGAAATACATGTAGTCCCTATGGACTTAGAACCCTTCAAGTATTGCAATGCAATGCAATTAATGCCTCAATCGACCCTCCCTTCAACACATTTGGATTTCTAGCTAAATCCATCTAAACAGGGTCCAACACCGCAGGCACCACTGGTGACCAAAATAGCAAAATCCTAGCCAGGTGAGTCTTCATCATCTGCTCCTTCACTACCAACGCCGCTGATAATGGCTAAACCGAAGGACAAGGGAAAACATATCATGGAAGAGGCTCAGCCCCTAGAAGAGGGGTTGCCAACAATTTCAACGGTATCAACAGAGGAAATACCTAGCACAACGGAAGCTGAGATTCCTAAAACACCAAACATGGAATGGACTCAGGAAGGACTCCTGTTCCATCCCTCCCAAGCATCAACAATCACTGTTGAAATGGCTAGTATGGGCCTGGGGGAGTATTTAGTGCAGAATGTTGTGGCAACATCCATAGTAGAATCAGTACAGTACATGGGGAGACCTCGCCTTTCCATAGGAACAGTTGTTCCTCTAGGTCACCCACCAAACTAGAAAAATTTTGTGTATGGGGGCCTTGATCATGGTCTTGAACCATGCAAGCAAAAGGAAGCAGACGAAGAGCCTTTTGTTGAAAACATCAACTATCTGTCAAATGCAGACTTCGCCCTAAGATATCTCGGCCAATGCAATTGGCATGGATACGGGATAGGCAGATATGAGCAAGGGATGCGTGTCCTTTGCCAACTAAGATATCATATGTCATATGATAAGTCAGGAGTAGGGTTCAACCACCCTCTACCCTTAGACATCTTGGTAGAAAATATGCAAGGCCTAGAAATAGGAAACAAGGGGGGATTGGCATCAGATCTTTATGCCAACCCAAATACAAAATATACATTAGGAGATTACCTCCCATGGTCAACAAACACCCTTGGCAATAGTAGTAATCCCTCTCCTTTGCTAGAGAGAGGTGAAATTTTGGACATTAATCCCCAAAGAGAACATCAACGATGTCCGGACATCTTTTTGAAGTTGTTCCCCTTAGAGGTTCCAGTTGAGTCAATACAGTGTCAAGAGAATCAGGTCCCTCCACCAAGAGTGGAACAATCGCCATGGGACCAGATTAACTTACTAGAACAAGGAGAAACCTCAACGTCGCAAATAACAGTTGCTAAAGAGAGTGAACATTTTTGGATCTTTGAAAGTGATTCAGAAGATGAGACTGAGATGATCTATCTCAGACATGCGTGATAGAATAATCTCCCTTTAACTCATGAATATCTAATGGGAGAGATGGGCATAAGGTTAGGGCATGAATGGTGGGTAGACCCAGCGAGGTGGGACCAAGTGCTAGATCCATGGCTCCAAATTCATGATGAGCACCGTCCACCTCGAGACCCTATCATGACATCAGTGCCGAGGGAAGACCCTGTCCTCCTATCAGCACATAGGGACGATCCGTTCGTGCCCGTTCCCCTAGATCCAGATCCAGAGTATAGGGAGCATCTAAAATATTCAAGCTATCACACCCACGGTAATGGAGACCAAATTCATTCCATCCACATGATCTCCATTGATTTGATCGCACCCATCCACAATCCGGCCGATCCAGCACGGTCATTGCATCTAGACATAGATGCCATCGATCGGGATCGCGTCAATTCACCTTTATCACCATCATAGTATTGGCCTTTCGATGAAATGCCTCATTTTACCCTAGGGACAACTCAGGATATTTTTCAAGCTGAAGAGGAACCCGAGGTTCCCAACGTAGATCTAAATTCAGCTAATGATATCCATTTGATCCCAACTCCACATCAGTTGGAGGATGGATCCCACATGTCAGTCGAAGAGACGACTGATGTAGATATCGACACAGATCCAATGAATCCATAGATTCTCAAGCTGGGGGTAAGTCTTTCCCTCGAAGAGCAAGCCGACTACATTGCCCTTCTCAAAGAGAAGAAGGAGGTTTTTGCATGGTCGTAGAAGGATATGCCAGGACTAGACCCGTAGCTAGTCACGTATAATTTAACGCTTGATCCGACAATCAAGCCCAAAAAAAAAAACCAAAAAAAACCCCCACACAAGGGCCCTGAAGGCCAAAAAAAAAATAAAAAAGCCGATGGACGCACAACCCACCCATCACACAGGAAAACCCCCCCCACCACCCACCACCGCCCCCACCAAGAAGCCCGAAGAGAGAAACCCAAAAAGCACCAATATAAAAAAAAAAAACAAAAAAAAACACCAAAAAAACAACCCCCCCACCACCACCCAAAAACGGAACAAAACAAAAAAGACAAAAAAAACCAACCAACTAAAGACAGACTCAAAAAAAAACAAAAAAAAAAAAAACCAAAACAAAAAAAAAAAAAAACCCAAAAAACACACAGAACAAAAAATTACAAAAAAAAAAAAGCCTTAAAAACATTGGCGCTACCTACCAACATGCCATGACATATATCTTCCACGATTACATGCACAAAACTTTGGAAGATTACATGGATGATTTGTTAGCCAAATATCTTTTGTGCTCAAATCATATCGATGACTTAAGCAAGATCCTCGATCGCCTCATGGAGCATAAAGTTAGACTAAACCCCAAGAAGTGCATATTTGGCGTCACATCTGGAAAAATCTTGGGTTTCATAGTCTCAAATCGAGGAATCGAGGTGGACCCAAAGAAAGTCAAGGCAATCCTTGAAATGGTTCCCCCAACTACAATCAAGTAGCTCAAAAGTCTACAAGGAAAGGTCGCATCGATTAAACGCTTCATAGAGCAATTATCTGACAAGTGCCGACCCATGAACAAATTATTGCACAAGGGGTTACCTTTCATTGGGATGACGAGTGCCAGTAAGCCTTTGACGAGATCAAACAATACCTAGTTTCGCTGCCAGTATTGGCACCACCTAGACCAGGAGTGTCGTTCTACTTATACATCTCAGCTACTGAGGTGGCACTGGGCGCCATGTTAGCCCAAAAGAATGAACTTCACAAGGAATAGGCTACTTACTATCTTAGCCACACCCTAGTCAGTTATGAACTTAACTATGCATACGTTGAGAAACTCTACTTGGCAGTGGTGTTTGCTACCAAAAAGCTATGCCACTACATGCTGAGCAACACTACGTATGTTGTGTCTAAGGAGAATCCATTGCGATACATGATGAGTCACACTTATCATAGTAGTCGCATGGCAAAATGGATCATGTTGTTGACGGAATTTGACATAGAATTTATTGGACAAAAATCTATCAAAGGACAAGTCATAGCCGATCAACTAGTAGAGGCTCCTCTTGAAGACGATCAACCTCTGGTCATAGAACTACCCGATGATGGGGTCTTCCATGTCTCAGAATCATCAGATTTTGATGAGCCTGAGTCACAGGCCGACATAACCCTATTCTTTGATGGTTCTAAATGTTTGCAAGGTGGTGGCACAGGAATTGTATTCTTCACACCATAGGGTGCTCCAATTCACCTGTCATTTAAATTAAACTTCCCATGGACCAATAACAATGCAGAGTATGAAGCCTTGCTCCTAGGTCTTCAGACAACAATCGCCATGAACATCAAATTACTGAATATCTTTGGTGATTCACTATTAATAGTCAATCAAGTCAAAGGGGTATATCAATGCAAATGCCCATTCCTACAGGCTTATAAAGCCCTCGTGGACAAATTCTTGGCAAAACATGAGTGGTACAACATCGAGGCACTCCCTCGATCATCGAATCGTTTTGCAGACACAATGGCCTCCTTGGGGTCACTAATTCCGTAAGACCTTTCCAGTGATATGACAACCATTCAAGTCAAAACCTTATCACGATCCGTGATGGAGCGTGCAAGCTTAGACTTGATGCCAGGAATCCACATGATCTAGATTGAACCATCCTCGGATAAGTTCTTTCAAATCTGAGATCGTCTGAAATGCGCTAACTGGGGGTCCTTGTTCTCCCCTACTCCCATTAATAGCAACACAACGCTATTCTTATAGGTTCTATCCCATTCATCATTTGCTAGGGATGAACTTCAAGAGGGATTGGCCATTCATATTGTCAAGGTTTAAGATCAACAGGACTGGTATTTACCCATCAGAGAATACCTCAAGTTAGGTAGTCTCCCGCTTGGATTGACTCATGCCGCAAAATGAGCACTCAAGCAGAAAGTGACTAAGTATGTCTTGATAGGAGACATTTTGTATCGTCGTAGCTATGAAGGAATCCTCCTTCATTGCTTGGACTAGCAAGAGTCCACTTGGGCGATCACCCAAGCGCACGATGGTACATGTGGTGGCCACTTTAGTGGTATGGCCATTGCAAAGCGCATTCTTTGCATGGGCTATTATTGGCCATATTTAGAGCAAGATTGTTGCACCTATGTCAAGAAGTGCGTGAAGTGTCAACATCATGCAAATTTGATGCACGTACCTTCTCAGGCATTATAGACAATCCAATCTGCTTGGTCGTTCTCGCAGTGGGGCTTTGATCTAATTGGAAAGATCTCCCCTGTGTTGTCAGGCCATCACACGTTTATCATAACGGCCACAGAGTATTTTACCAAGTGGGTGGAAGCGATTCCGCTTACCTCTACGACAGGACCCCGCATTGTGGAGTTCATTTTACATAACATCATATGTCATTTTGGTATTCCATCCAAAATAGTCTCGGATAATGGGATGCCTTTCAAGAACAAAGACGTGCATGATTTGACCACAAAGTACAAGATTCAGCATAGCTTTTCGACACCCTATTATCCGCAAGCGAATGGGCAAGCAGAAGCATCAAACAAAATGCTAGTTGCCATCCTTAAAAAGATCATCGCAGATAGTCATAAGGATTGGCACATTCAAATCCCACTTGCCCTATGGGCCTATCACACTAGCATTTGGACACCCACAAGGGCCACTCCATTTTTGCTCGTGTATGGCTCCGAGGCAGTCATGCCTCTAGAGTTGGAGATTCCTTCCCTACGCATATCAATGCAGGAGTTCATCGATGATGACTCTATACGACAGTCCCGGTTAGACCAGCTTACGTTGCTTGATGAATGACGCGTTAATGCTCTTGAGCATTTACGTATTTATCAAGAGCGACTTAAGAAAGCTTACAACATGAAAGTTCACCTCAGGGACTTTTGGGTTGGTGATTTGGTTTTGAAGGAAAACCAGTAGAACTCCAGTTTGCCATCCCACCTAAGGGACAAGTTTGCGGCAAATTGGTTAGGTCCATATGTCATTGATAGCAAAATAGAACCCAAGACATACCGGCTAGCTTTTCTTGATGGTATCAAGGAAACAGAACCCTTGAATATCAGTCATTTACGACCATTTCATATCTAAGAGAGCCATATCCCAAAAATGCTCCAAGGATTGTCAATATCGCTTGGTCAAATCCCAAAAATGCTCCAAGGATTGTCAAAATCGCTTGGTCAAATCCTAAAAAGGCTCCAAGGATTCCTAAAAATCGCTTGGTCACTCCCAAAAGGCTCCAAGGATTCTTGCAATCGCTTGGTCAATCCCAAAATGCTCCAAGGATTTCCACAATCGCTTGGTCAAAAATCAAGAAAATTCAAAAACAACAAAAATCATCAAAAACAACAAAAATTTGCATCTCATTTCTAGGCATACTCACATTCATCAATAGAGAGCTCTTATCACACTTCATCTTCATATTCATAAAAATCAATCCATCAAAAATAAAAATAAAATACATAGCTGCATTAAAGCATCGCATCCATACATTGCATATTTGTGGTCATACAGGTCAAAGGCACCATAGACTGTAATTGCTCTGCTAGTCCATCTTGTTCCACACTGTTCCATTTTAAAAAAAACAACAAAAACACCATGCATTTCTTTTACCACACTAGAGTCAGTGGTCTTCTAATGTATCAATATTTTTCGTGATTTAGTCATCATTTTGCTCTTTAGCCATGTAATGTATCAAGTCAGATAGATTTTACGAAGGTAGAGTTACACTTGAAATACGCATTGTTACGTAACATCCCAACACAAATTAAAACATATAAAAATTCCCAAGTTGTGTGAACAAAAGATGAAACTTGCAGGGTAATCCAGGTCACCATAAGCGAAACGGTTATCTTGCTCATCCCCCCATGCGAATGGTTCCAAAATGCTAAGAATTGACAAAAGGACAAACTCTTTCCTATCCATTCACCTCCATATATAGTGGTTTTCACCACTACCAAACCCCAATCATAGTTGGTTCCCAAAGTTGTAAGGATTTTTACTACACGTCCCTACCAAGGATGGGTAGCCATCCCAAAAACCTAAAGGGATCAACACCATTCACAAAAAAAATTCCAACAAATCATCATCCTAACACTTTCCATTCACCTTTGGTCTCCAAGTCTTAAGGACTCGTACTATCCACCCCTAACCAGGATGGGTAGTCATCCCCAAGGCCTAACAGATCAATGCCCTTGCTCCATAATCTCCATCACCCCCTTGGTCCCTAACGTTGTAAGGATTCGTACTACACATCCCTACAAAGGATGGGTAGTCATCCCTAAGTCCACAAGGATCAAGACCACTCACAAGCTCAAATTCACAATACTCAAAACACAAAATCAAATAACAGTGGTTATCACCATTATTCAAAATCCTTGCTCAAAAAGAATTAATAGAAAATAAACAGTGATCTTCATCACTATATAGACAAGAAACTTTCTAAATCATTCAGCCAACAAATATCCTAAAATTGAATCCCTGGAATTCTCAGCATTTGAAAACCATCTAGGTGATCCTCATTACAAGTTTGGTTGACAGCCTATCTGGCAATGGTGGTATCCTACCCACATGACGATATGTCTGTCACATTCGCTTTTCGTATGTGTAGACCAATGTTTGCATAAGGATGAGCTAGCTTATGGTACCCTGGATAACATTGCAGATTAATCTAATTAAATACAACAAAGGAATTAGTGGATCTAATTAGGTGATCCTCAGTACAGGTTTAGTTGAAAGCCCATCTGGCACTGGTGGTATCCTAACAAATACCACATAAATGAACTCAATTGCACACACAGGGATGTGAAATAGCTTGGTCAAAAATGAGTTCGATTCATACCTTGGTCAAAAAGTCTTGTAAGACAAAGTACAGTCGTGGCTAGTAAGTTAAAACCGTCTGAGTCTCAGAAAACCTTAGCTACATTTCTAAACCAACTGCGCTATTTTTCATCCTTATAATACCATCAGAAAATACAAAAAAAGAAAAACCACATGTATACATACAAAGTCATGCATCACAGCAATCGCCTAAAAGACAAAATAATAGAGTTCTAAATAGTCTATGGTGCCATAGCCAAACATCACAAATTCTATCCATCCATTTCATTTATGCACATCACATATAAATCAAAAACATTTGCATTCATCATAACATATGCATTCATCAAAATAAATAAACATGCATACATCCATAGTCATTAGACATCATGCATAAAGATCAAATCATCACATGTACACAACAAAAATAAAACCGGTATATATATATATATATATATCATTAGAAAAATGCCCGCAGGCTACAAAATTGGTCCTCAGACCTCGCAATCATATAACAAAACCCAACCTAAGGCATTGACCACCATGATCACGTAGGATCGGTGCGACGGGAACTACCCCCCGTGGTGTGGGTCCTATGGGACCCTGTAGGGCAGCTACTACTAGCCCCTGCATCACGCCTGATACCGCCTCCCTCATCCAATCGCCTATGACGAGATGATGTTGACTGCTCAGTCGCACTATCCCTCGTCTGACGCGAAGATCCACTTCTTGAGGGCTCAGGTAGCCGCCCACCAAGGCGGATGACCTCCCTCTCCAAGTCTAACCGATGTCGGAACCACTCTACCTCACATCGATGATAGTAAGATACTGCATCGTCGCGCTATGCCAAAACCCTATCCCGCTTTGCTAGCTGAGCCCGTAGGAGATCCCTCTTCTGCAGCACATCCCCCAGCTCCAAATACCGCATCTGCAACAGCTCTGTCAGTTGCACATTCTCAACACGTATCCCATACTCCATATCCTTTGTATCCGCTTGAAGTACAAGACTCTTCGGAATAGCATCCTGCTTTGGGTCCCACTGCTCCTCCATGTCCTGAATGTCTGGCTGATCCGGAGCTCCCAAATCTACATCCTCATCCCCCACCTCAACCATGTCCGCGACATCCGATGGAACTCCCCAATCATCCCCTGCTGCCTCAGCACCCTCCACTACAGACTTCGCACCTCCCAGTGGCCCCTCTCCTCTCCATCACTGCAGTACCCACCACGAGTCATACTCAGTGGTAGTCCCGACGTCATCCATGTCCGGGATGTCAATCACTACATCTAACTCGACACCCAATGGCACGGTGATCGGTCGATATAGAGTCCTCTCATCTCCCTGACATCGATAGACCACGGGCTCACCAGGAAACCCCTAGTGCACCCCAAACTATCATGTAACTCGGCTATATGAGAATAACTCATGCTCGATCCTGTGCTGCCCAATCAACCACTGCTCCCTACGTACCCGTAGGAGCCACTCTCCAGCCTCCTACCAGGCTGGACAGTCCTGATAAGGGTGCCAAACCACCTCCCCTGGAGTGAGCCAAGAGAAGACATCAGTATAGTACTCTACGGCACCTGCCCATCGTCGACTCTGCCCCTGCTCCGTAGACCGATGCCATAGAACTGCATAACCTATCTCCTCATCCTCCATCACCGCCCGAGTCGTCCATGGTAACCCAGTTGGCCTCTCAACTGCTATGTGCTGCCAACCCCAGCACTACAGTAGATAACTGCAGCTGACTCCCTTCCGCTATCGACAGCAGACCCCATAAAGCTCCCCGTAGAGCTATGCCAACAATGTCTGTCCCCATCTCAAGATCAGCGGTGCCTCTATCAGGCACTCTACCAACTACCACACCAAATCCAGCAAGTTCCATGGAAACCTCACACCTGACGAGTCAGGTAGTAGCATGTTAGAAATAAGGCCCATCAAGAATGTGTGCCTCACTCCTAACACCCCCCTCTCCTGCCACCATCCAACCAAAATCTTGCTAGCCTGGCAGTCCACCTCGGTTGTCTCCATTGGGTTTTCTACACCCAGCCGCTCCCCATGCCCGAAGCATCTCGTCAGTACAGAAGTCCGTTGATCACACGGTGATGTCCTGATAGGTAGTCCATCTATCAGAATCTGAAGAAGCTGATAGACATCCTCTAGAGTCACAGTCATCTCCCCGATTGAAAGATGGAAGGTGTTGGTCCGCGGGTCCCAAAGTTTGATCAGGGCCATCAGATAAGCCTGATCCGAGACCACAGGCTCCAGTCGAGCCACTTGCTTGAGCCCAATGGCATCAAGCCATTCCCAGTCATCATTAGACAGTGCCCCTCACACCTCAGTAAAAGTAGCAGGTACACGGTATCGGCTCCTAACAACCTACAAAAGAAAATAATTCAACAAAAAAATTAATTAAAATCATAGAAAAAAAAAAACTGTACCAAAAAACAGCACACTTACAGATTTAAAAACAAAAATAAATTCTAGGGAGCACTTACAGGTCTCACTTCGGCTTTGCCGCTCGAACCAGTTTGTGCACTCATGATGGCAGGGAAAATTTCAGCAACGCTTCGCTTCGCAGAATTTACCTCCTCCTCCCAGAGCTCCAAAATCGCAAGAAAAATTTGACACAAATGAGCCTAAATTCAAGTTTTGGCCCTTAAATAGGCCTTTGACCTAGAATTCGTCCTTGACTGGGACGAGCACTCTGGTTAGCGCTCGTCCCACCCAGGGACGAATTCTACAGCTGGAATTCGTCCCACCCTGGAACAAATTTAGGCCAAAAACTTCAAAAACATCAAAAAATGAATAAAAATGCACTAAAAACCAACAATAAATTTTCCCGATAAGAGTGCTATTGCACTTGACATCCCGGGCATACAAAATAGACATTGGGGTCACAAATTGTCATTATCCTACTCCGTAAGAAGGCTACTTTAGTCGGACCGCTCCATGGGAAGACGAATTTTTGCCAATTTTGGCTATAAACAACATCACAAAAAGGGTTAACACCCACCAAAAATAAGTCCAAATGTTGGAAAAATTGCACGTGCTTAATGATAAACCATCTAAAGGCACCCTTGCATAAGTCATCTTGGGTCAAGCGATTCATCGCTTTTCTCACGAAGGTCATTCCCTCATCGATTCGTCGCTTGAGGGGGTAGTCACACTTAGTCACCAATCAACAAGCACACACCCAATTAAGGAAAATGACATGCATTCAAAGAATCATTGAAAAAGACAATTACGCTCCTGCTTGGGGCAGTAAACAAGCAATAAAAATCAAATTGATCAAACACTTGGCATTCGTGAATCATGAACACAAGGTTCCCCTGTGGACAAAAGGTTGCGCCCTTTGCCTAATCATGATTGATCAATGTCCAAGCTCAAGTCACACCTCACCAAAACAAGTTAATACTTGAAATCAAATTCCTTAGCTCGTCAGAAGCAAGGATTCAAGAATGCATGCCCTTTCCATACTTGGGGCATCAAGAGTTGGTTAGGTTACCAAGAAACCCTAATCATTAGTGCTTTGGCTATCTATTTTTGCTCGTTGCTGCGCCATGCACAACGCATCCCAAAAAGGGGCATCTGTAGACACCAAAACAACACCAATCCGATTATGTGACTACAAACACTAATCGCTTTGACAAACACAGCCCCCAGGGCAGCCCTCAGAGGTCAAACAGTGGTCCTAACCACTTTCATAGCAATTTTGTAAGGTCAAGAAGCAATTTGGCACATTCAGGAACTTTTTCCAGTATTCGTCTCACCCAGGGACGAATACTAACTGAGATTCGTCTCACCCAGGGACGAATTTTGAAATTGTCTCTGGTCAGGACAAATTCCAGGTTTAACGGGCAAAAAGAAAAATGTCGCCAAGTGGCAGCCAAGGACAGTCAATTATTGCCTCTTCCCATGCATGCGCGTGTAGGTGGGTAGGTTGGTAGTTAGTGGACTGTCACAATGGCAGTCATGGAAGCCCAAGTCAAGGAGGAGTATCCTCCCTCTTGGGAAGGCATGGCCGCCACATGGCATCCCCGCATGCCCCTACAAAGAGACCCCATGGGTCTATAAAATGGTGGACTTTCCCACCCAAAAGAGGACAGATTGGAGGCGATTTCAAGAAACGAAGTGCTGTCCAATTGATTACCCATTTGCATCTTTTTGACTCACCTTCTCACATCCACTAATATCTTTCGCAAGGGAGGTTATTGGGTGGCTTTTGGGAAGCGTGGATCCAACCCAAATCCAACATTTGACCACCTTACACCACCAATTTGCCGACACCCTAGTCCTAAGAGGTTTTGGGCCCATCCCTAGTGGATTGGCGTCGAAATCAAGTGCCAACGATGGGAGGCCCACTTGGGCACCCCCACATTTTCTAAGTTTTATTCTAAAGCATTCTAGATTATTTGTTCATGTTGCATTTTATGTTATTCTATTTAGTTAACTCATAGCTTCAATTCCATAGCATTTTCATCAGATTTTATCATGCCTTTTGTCGCTTTGTTGTCTCACTAACTTGCAGGTGGAGATATCGAATTCCCAAGGATAGAGGCCAAATTGGGAGAATCCGACCATCTGGGTTGTCCCAAAATGTGTCCAATTACATAACCCCTCTATTTGCATGTGTTTTGGAGGTCTCAGGAATCGACATTAGAGCGGCAACAACTCGGTGTTCTAACATAGTAGAATTCGTCCCACCCAGGGACGAATAGCAATCGAAATTCGTCCTGCCCAGGGAAGAATTCCAGTCGAGAGTAGATTGGCTGACTGTTTCAATAGCAGTGGCCCTCTGGTATTGTCCTCTGTCCCCTGTCAAGTTTTTAGGTCATTTAGGTTTACTTTATTCACTGTTTTAGACAACTGTTCATATGCACCTGTTAGAAATTTCAAAGCATGAATTTTCCTTTTTGTCACAGGTGCAACTAACGCCTTGTTTGTTTCTTTTATTGTAGGAGGAGCAAAAATAAGTGAGGATTCATCGGTGTAAGCGGTGGTAACATTTGGCCCGCCCATTTCAAACGTGGGCATGCGGAAGAGAGATCAATGATCAAGATTGTAACCGAATCCATTTAACGCTTCTAGCTCCTAAAAAGGGAGGAGGCGATTTTGTAACCGTGGTTAACAAGTTTAATAAAAGGGCTGTGAATTCTCTCTAAATTCTTGTAACTGGTTTCGATCTATTTGCCTCTTTCGTTTAATGCATTTCTTATTCTAGGACTTAAGCGTTATTTTGATTTGAATGCATCGAAGTAGTTTTCCTTTCTAAAGCTTTCGAAATCTCATGCTTTCACCTACCCTTTGAAAATAAAAGAAGGGTTGATGAGCTTGAATCCCTGGAATTATCAATTATTCGAAAATTGTGAGGTAAGCCCCATAACAAGTGGTTTGTGCCCAACCTGCTTTGCCTTGGGTAACTCCTAGCGTGGTGATATGTCTGTCACATTAGCGACCTTCTTTTGTACAGACCTATGTCTGCTTATGGATTAGCTAGCTCTTGAAAATCCGACCTACATAGTAGTATAGCATGGTTATATGCATCTACATCATGTTTAATGAACACTTATTTGGTTTCTTCAAATCACTTGCATCATATTATCTTGCTCAAAACTGGTAAATGAACAATGCAATTGCACACACATTTGTATTTGAGAGATTTTGTGTATCATTATGATAAGTCAAGATTGGAAATGAATTCACATATGCACATGGGATTCCTTATAAATCTAACTTTTGTCTTTAAAATACTTTGAAATATATTTTTGCAAATTGTTTGGAATGATTCATTTTCTTCTTTCAAGTACAATTCTTTAGCATAACGACAACTATATAATAGAAAAAAATCAAAAATTTCTTTCAAACTATATAATCAAAACATATACACATATATCTGGTTGAATTTTGCAACGATGGTATAGTTCCAACACCAAAATTGGAATTTTATGCCTAGCGCAAGTCCTCATTTTCATATTTTCTGTTCATCAAAAATCAACCATGCAATAAAACTATATTTTTTTGGATTTTCACGATGATGGTATAAGTCTATACCTACATATTCCATGCCTAGCGCAAACCATTGTCACAATTTTTATTCCCCATTTATTAAAAATCATGAAAAACATATGACTTAAATCATTTTATTACACAAATTATGCTTTTAAAAAGCAAACCCATCTTCATTATTTTATGTCATTATGTCAACTTTCAATTTTGCAATGATGGTATAATTCCTAAAGAATTATCCAAAAAAATTATCACACTTAGGAATTTATGCCTAGCAAAAATCATTTTTACATTATTTCATGCATACTATTTTCATGAAAAATCTGAAAACAAACCATCATCATCATCATCATTTGCACTATTGCACCAAAGTCTTAAGGCAGTTTCTTAAGCACTCTTTTACTTTTAACAATATTTCTATAAATGGGACTAGCTTGACGATCGAGTGAGCGACGACTCCATGAAATGGTCTATAATAGCGACAATGTCCTTTGAAATTATTGTTAGAAGTCTCTTTTTATTTTTTATCACATTTCATTACAAACAACCAATTTGTTACATCAGATTATTTCATTTAAAATATCACAGCATGACATTCAAATTATAATATTTCCAACGACATAATTACATGAATTATCAAATCAATCATTCAAACATAAAAGCATCATAAGCATACACATTATACAAGTCATGTGATCAAAAACATATCTCATATCATATATATATCAACAATCGTATATATACATCATCAAAACTAGATTGGTATGCCACAATATGTACCTCGGCATACTCAATCCTCTATCAAAAAATAATCATATCATACAATGTCAATCCCGCCCTCTAGCCTTGAGAGCCCCTCGAGCTCTCTGCCTCATCTCCTCCCTCACCCTGAGGTGGACGAGGTGGCCCCATCACAGTCTGTGTAGTCCTAGTCCTCGATCGAGACGTGGTCCTCGATGACCCGATCCTGATCGGATTTGCAATGTTAGCTGGCAGGGGTAGTCTATCTGCCTCTGGCACCAGCTGATAGTATAGTGTCTGATAGAATGTCAGCTAGGCGATAGCCCGTGTCAACTCCCTAGAGCTCACCCCTCCGCCTCGTGCCCTGAGGCGTGCAATCTCGTCCCACAACTATGACACCTCAGCTCGGTGGCGTGCAACCTCATCCTGCAAAGACTGCACCTAGGCCTAGAGATGATCTCTCTCCACTCAAAGAGTAGCCATCTTGCTACTCTCTCCTGTGTCAACACCCTTGCCCTTATCGGGCGATGGTGGCCTCTCCCGCTGTGGAGATGGGGGTCTCGCCTCCCTCCTCTCCCTATGTTGCGGTCTCTCCTATGCATGTGGCCTCCTCACCTCTCTCTTATCGTGACCTTGGGCCGCCTCCATAGCCGCCTGGCATCACCTCCCTATTTGATGCACAATCACATGAATCGGACCCTATGCCCTCGTCATCCAAGGAGGGTAGATGCCTACATACCAGGCATCGTAGCCATCGGCTACTCCTATGTCATCCCCATCCACTAGCTGGATGGGGGCATCGTTCGCATCCTAGCTCCAAAATTGCTACATGTCAGGAGCCCCACTAACTGTGGTGTTATCCCGGACAGTCTGAGAAAACTCGTAATATCTTAGAGATGGGATCCACTAATGTAGACCGAACTACCTCAACACTCGGTCATAGCGATGGGGCTCCACCTCTCCTCTCTCCATCCATAGCCAATAGACTCGCCTGAAGTGAGCCAACTCCTATTTGTCCTCTGCCCACCTTGGATGCTCCCTCCACGGTCTCCAGGTGATCTGGTCTAGGACTAAGTCATCCAATAGCCTCTGGGACATAGGCAGGTCGATTCGTCATTGTGCCCCTCTTCGGAGCCACCAGTAGAAGACTCGAGGCCTCTCCCCATAAACCCCTATTAGAGGAAGCCCTATCGGCCTTCATACTGCAATGTGCTCCCAGCACCAAACCTATAAGAGCGATGTCATGACCAGACATCGGCCGCCCTTGTACATGACCCCATATAGGATCCTATACAATCGGCATAGAACAAATTGCCCCAAGAGAATCTATAGCCGTGATCCCACATATCACAGATCACATCTGCAAGCATCCACGACACCTTGCACCCACTCTGGTGGCACAACATAAGTCCACCAACCACTCTAGCTAGTACTTGTGTAAGTCTTGATGCCCTAGGCATCTAGTGCAGTGCCTTGATATTAAATTTGCCCTTCTCCAGGGTGAAGCTCAGGTCATCGCACAGTCGTCCCATAGCGTGGCCCTGATTGGCCATAGGAGTAATCAACCGTCCTTGTGTGGGAATTCTTAGAATCCTCCATACATCCTCTAGTGTGGGAGTCATCTCCCCTGTTAGTAGCCAAAAACAAGAAGAACCCGAATACCACCTCTCTACTAGGGTTGTCAGTAGCCCCATATCTGTGGACACTTGTGGCATTTTTGCCACATGCAGTAAGCTGGCCTATGCCAGCTGATCTCGCTCTACCTGTGTCAGAGTAGCCAAGTCATCTCTCAACCCTTCGTACTTCCATTCCCTACTCTTTAGTAATCCTCTCTACAAACATAAACAACAAAACAATAAACAATCATTAATATCACATTTAAGTAATTAATAATGCAAATTAAAATTCAATTTTATGCACTTGATGATATCGCCCACTATTGGACGATATCGTCCCCAATTTGAGCAAAATCGTCTCCGATTTCGCAAGCCAAAATCGTCTCTAATTTGATGAAATTGTCCCCCTTTCGACAATTTTGCCTTGGGGCGAAATTGTCGAAATTGAGACGATTTCATCGAAATCAGGACGATTTCGTCCCGACGACGTCGACGGCCCAAAAATGGCCATGAGGCTCAAAAATCAGCTAAAAATTACCTACAAAGCATGTAAAGTTAAATTAAAGCATCCTAGTTAAGTCTAGACTCTTACCCGTAGACCGCACCAGACCTCTGTCGATCTGTGCGTCGTCTCCACCATTTTTTGCTCCAGAGCTCTAAAAACCAAAAAATGAACAGTAAAAATGAATTAGGGTTTTACCCTATTTTTTAAAATTTTATTCAATTTTTTTTTTGCTTTTTCATGTTTTTACCTCAAACGTTCGATTTGGGTAAAAACACGGAGGGGGCACCATAGTAAGTTGTCGTACGATTCGACCAAGAATCATCGCCTAAAAATGGGAATATTTTTTTGCTTTCTCGTAGATTGAGAAGAACTCATCTTTAACGCATTTTCTTTAGAAAATTCGCTAAAGAGGGGGCAAAATGTAGCACCCTAAAATTGGCATAGTAAAAATTCTAATAATTACATTCACCTTAGTAAATAATTTAAAATTCAAATTTAACCTCCCAAACCGCCCGTTAACCGTCGGGTAATCCGTTTCCCCATTTTTCACACCAATTTTAGAGGTTGTTTTGACCGTTTGATGATATCGTCATCGATCAGACGATATCGCCCCAGATTTGACGATTTCATCTGGACTACGACGTCCAAACGATCTTGTCGCAAAATTGATTTTGCAAAGTTAGCTTCTGTTCCAACGGGTCTCCAATCTAGGTAGAAGCATGTCTATGCCGTTGGGACCCTCCCCCATTGGAGATCTCCCAAATTGGGATGATCTCCAACCTCCTAATTACTCCCCTAAGCCTATTTAATCCTAAGCTATTCCCTTAGCACACCCCTTGCTGAAATTATCTGCAATTTAACTCCATCTATGCTGAACCATCCCCATTTTTCATTTGCACTGGTCCCATAACAATTTTGTTGTAGGTACATCACTATTTTTTAGTCGGAGCCAGCACCCATCGTCGCAGAAGAACCTGTTCAGATCAGAGGCGAATCTATCGAATTCGAGGCGATTTCATACTGATGCGAGACGATCTCGACTGCATTTCATATTGAGGCAATCAGTGCCTAAAGTTTGCATTTCTCAACCTTCTCTCTACTGTTTTAGTCTGCAAATTAGATAGTTTATTCAGTGTTTATGTTATTTTGCATTTGGAGTTCACCCATGTAGCCTAGATTGCATACTAAGATCATGATTTTTCATTATAATATCGTAATTTTCTTGAATTTATGTTCATAATTGTTATTCAGTATTCATACAGTCATTTGGTGTTGTTTCCCTCTGTTAGCACAATGGTATCCATTGTGTTTTGTATCTATTTTTCTGCTTGCAGGTCTCTGATGAATTTGTCTGATGAATTCGTCATATCTCAGATGATTCTGTTAGATCTCAGATGATCCTATCAGATCTCAGACGATCTTGTCAGATCTCAGATGAATCTGCCGAATTCCAGACGATCCTGACTCCTTCAAACATTAGAATCATCACCAGACATCCGGATCAGGTATTCCTCATTTGTACTTTGTAAATTCTCTGTTTTATGTCTTTAAATATGTTTTTTGTATTCATTGAATTTGCATTTTTATGTAGATTAATCTAGATTCATTTGGTCAAACCTAGGATATGAATGCTTAAAGTTAAAAACGAACACATTAAAACACATTCCAAACCTAGGCGTGGCAACTGCCCTTAAATGTTTCCTGGTGAACCCACCATCCATAAAAAAATAATCAAAATACACCTCCCTTGAGAGGCGGGACCTTCGCAAAGTCCTCTCAGTCCGAGGTACCGCACCATCCTTTTCCCATCCTCCTTTCGGACACGGATCCAATAGCCTGAAGGTAAGGATGCGAAAAATTTGGAGTGATACAATAGGGCACATTCATGGTTAATTTTTTGACAAGGTCTCTTGTTGAATGTAAAATATGAGTGACATACTTAATGGTTGGGATAACCAAGCTATTATTAAATGGAACAAAGAATAAACGTAAATACTCTCTATGATATTCATATATGATAAAGATAGGACCATATATATTGAAGGGATAAGAAGTTCTATTTTACAACAATATTATGTTAGCATCCCTTAACAATATATCTAATAGATGCCTAGGAATATATGTATCTAATTCTATTATTAGTGAAGAGGTGTCTATTATTTAGGGGTTATCATCGACGACACTAGTAGGAGGGTCATGGACTATATTTGGGAGAGGTGGTGGTTGACACATTGGAATAGCAAACAATGTCTCCCTAAAGACCTGTCATCTAAGTACAACTATACTATTCATTGCATTGAGTGGTATACATAAGAGGTAGGGGATTTTCATGTTGTATGATGCTATAGGTGTGGGTCTAGTATCATATAATTATACTATGATCACTAGCTATACCAATGTAAATTGAGGATGTACAAGCACCTCGAGCATATTGATGGGCACACCACTTAGATGGCAGATAGGATAGGCCTCATAGATGTATTTTAGGATGGGCATGTTTTCTTATATATTACTTATAGAGAGATATTATGATATCTTATTCATACATACACCACCCAATATAGGTATAGAATTCATATTAGTTAGCCTAGGTTAGGTAGATGAGATAGCTTGTCAAAATACAAGGTAAGTTTAAGCTCTTTTGTTTTGATCATATGCTATAACATTTTGGGTAGAGGATGATATCCTAATAGGTTGAGTGTAATATTATCCATTAATATAGGATCAATGGTTTAGGCCACAACAAAACCCAAAATCCTATCTCAAGCTAGGTTTCGATGAACCTATCTTTCTATACCCTACAGGCAATGACATTAGAATCAACAATGGCTATCGAGGATGGTACCAAAACATATAATAATTAAGGATCACTATATCTAGCAAAAGAAAGGATGAGAAAATATGACCATGGAGATGATTGAGATAAGTCCAATGAGCAGTTCCACCTCTACTCAAATAGTGCTAGTAGTACCAAAAGAGGTATCAAATAAAATTAGTAGCAACCATAGGTGGGATACTAGTAGTAGCTAGCCATGTTGATGATTATGATAGGCTCGATAGAACCTAGTTGGTCTTCTTAGTCTATCACAAAGGTAGAGTGATACATTGACATACTAAGTGGTTAGTTCTTAAATTGCATTAGTGATAGCAGTGGAAAAGAGGGATGTGGATCAATATTAGGTAGATAATAGGATAGTAGAGTAGGATAGAATTTTTCATAAGACTCGAGTGATGCAATTGACAATTTTGGGTCTAATTGCAAAGAGGGATGCAAATAAAATAAAGACCATAATGGTAGTACATATTGGCACTAGCCAATTTTTCTAGAATTTATTTGATCAAAGTGTTACAACATATCACCAACATTCAATAAATTTGGCTTGTGTGTAGTCAAAGCTCACTACAAGGGTTGAGAGACCTATAATTTGATGGCTAACCATGCAACCATGTCAATTAACCATGACCTATCATCATCAAGCAAGATATATAAATGGATGATGTAGACCCACTATGGTCTATGACATAGTAGTGATAGCGATAGATTAGAATTCCACCATTACAGAGAAGCAAGAGCTAAAGACACTAGTTCAAGGAATTTACTACTAGGATGCCCTTATGAGGGCCAATTTTGATGATATAGTAGTTGAACCATATGTACTATTGGATCACGATTGTATATAACTATTCCATATATTTAAATATTATTGTATATAGATACATCAACAGTTTATGGATTCATGATGATGTGTCCCATGCATTGAATACATTGATTATATATAGTATATTTAATTTTATTAGTATGACGTGAATAATAAATGCTTAATGATGTGATGTGGATGTGTTAATGGTTATTTAATATAGATTATATGCTTTTTAATTAATGATGATTTAAGATGTTTGATTTAGATGTGGTAGTACTATAATACATGTATATATAAAAATATGCACTCAAGGGGACTTTAGATAATGTGATACGATATTACCATGATACAAGCTATGATAGAAAAAGAGTCATGCCTAGAGGGAATTTAGATAATTCCATAAGGAATTCTAGGGGACTTTGAAAAATTTCATACGACATTGCTATGATACAATATAAATATAATATTCTTGATGCTTCTAAAAAAATTTCAAAGTAAATTTTTTATTTATTTGAGAGATGCAAATATAATTGTCTAGAAACAAATGTTTTTGAGGATTTTAGAGATGTGCCAAATGGAAACTCGAAAAAAATATCATAGATGACTTTTCCTAATAGATTTGTCTTTAAAAAATATTTGAAGGAACTTTGCTTTGCTAGTATATAGATGTCCTATGGAACTTTCGCTAGTCAATTTGGATTGAGATAAATATAAAAAGGGATTATGCTTTACCTTTAGATAAATGGAATGAAAGACTTCCAATTTTAGACTTGTATTAGAAATATATGTTAAATAGGAAATTTGAGATGTGCGAAATTACGATGACTTACCTCAAGATGAATCTTATATAAGACTTTGTGATGTGATTAAAAGTAGATGTGATCATTATTGAGGAATAATACATTATTTAGTACATGCTAATGTACCCCCATGGTACCTTCATGGTACAATTATAAATATGTAATAGATTAGGGTTGATTCTATAGTTTAGATGTGTGATTTACATTTTCCATTTTAATTAAGTTAGAGTCCAAGTGTAGATTGAGAGGATGTGCACAAGTGTCATGTGTGTAAGAATGCAAATATGTAATGTGAGGATGCGAAAATGTGTATTATATTAGGAGTGCATGCTAGAGTGTAAGATTCATGTAGATGTGTGCAAGTGTCTTAGATTAGGAGTGCATGCTACAATGTAAGAGTCATGTAGATGTGTGCAAGTGTCTTAGAGTCATGTGTGAATGCAAGAAGAAAGTGAAGATTCTAGTATGCAAGTGGCAAGATGATAAGCCAAAGGTCATGGGACTTGTAATATGCAGAGCAATAGTCAAGTACTTAAAGAGTCACATTACTATGGCTATATTATGTCAAAAATTCTCGATAAGAAAGAAATAGAATATAACAAGAAGATCAGATTATATAGTTGTAGCAATAAGAAAAATAATAAATCTTGTATATAGATTTCAATCAACTAATATTGTAATTTTTCTTCATGCATAGTTCATGAATGACTTAGGTTATTTGCATTCATATTTTATTATATAAATGAATGTTATTTGATTTATTATATAGGCCTATATATAGATATTAATTGTCTCATATATTATTCAACTTATTATATTATTATATTGGACTTTAAAATTATGACTATTTTATATTGGGAACTATGATATTTTAGTGGTAGTAAGTATTAAAATGCTAACAATGGTATTATAGCTACCACTTGACTCTATCCATTTTGATATAGCTCATTTTATTATCCACCATTATAAATATTTAAATTTGTCCAATTTTGATAAAGTTAATTTAGAGTCTATCCACTTTGAGGGTAGTGTAGACTTGGACTCTAATTTTAAAGGTCTAATTGAGTACAATTTGAAGGGATACAAAATAGTCACCCTGATTTAGAGGCCAGGGTCTTTCTAGCTGGTTGAAGTAAAATAAGTGAAGACTAGGAATCAACTATATTGATAGAAAGGGTCAATTTAGAAGAATATTTGGACAATTTGATAGATGAATCCAAATAAAAAGAAAATTTGAATATTAAAAATTGAGGTTGAAAAAATTTAGGAGAAAGTTGGACATTCAAGCATATTTGAAACCACCGTGACATTGATATTAGATTCTCTAACAAGGAGGAGAATCATATTGGGCTCTTAGATGCAACCTAAGACATTAAAGATTTTAAATTGGTCAAAGACTAGAACATTGTTGTAGAGATAGAGAAGCATTAAAATCTTCCAAGGATTGAATAGCATAGAATATTCCTATAGAGATAGAGAAGTAAAGCAGAAAGAAGTAAGTACGATGAATTGAAGCAATAGATAACAAAATATAAAGATAAAATAATAGCAAAACTAGAAGAAGAAATACAAAAAATTTCAAAGAAGAGTTCAAGATGACCTGTATTAAAGAAAAGTCCTAAGAGGATTATATTGAATAAAAGGCCCAAGAAACCAATATTAAATAAAAGGCCCAAGAGGCCTATATTGAAGAGAAGGTCCAGGATACCTCTGTTGAAGAAAATGCCCAAGAGGCCTACATTATCGAAGAGTCCCAAGATGTCAACATCATAGAAAAGGTCTAAGAAGACCTTCATATGGGAAGAATCACAAATGGCCTACATGAAAGCATATGTAAGGTGTTAATGAAATATTCTATAATAAGTTAAATAAAAAATATATAAGTTATTATAAAAATATTGTAAGCACTATTAGAGTGTTAAAAGAAGCACATATTAGTGTGTAAAATATTCAAAAAGGAAAATTGCACTAGTCGTCAAGGACAAGACACCTAAGAACTAGGGTGAATCGGAGAATAGAGAAGAAGGGTGAACTAAAAAGTTACCCATCAGAGAATAGAGAAGAACTAGAATACTAATTATCTAAGAAAAAAGGAAGAATTAGAAATTTAATAGCTGGTAGAGAGGACAAATAAAAGTGCAAGTTGCTTAAGGAAAGGTAAAATATATCACTTAAAGCAAAGTAAACTAGAAATTGGTTCATTAGATAAGCTAGGAAAATTAGTATTCAGTCCTCCAAAGAAGTAAGGCATCAACAAATTAGAGTAGCAAGGCAAATAAAAATTAAAAGAAGCAAGGCATCGTTTCATCAAATAAGCAAAACAAACAAAAAATAGAGACATACAAAGGCATGTTGGGTGAACCAAAGGATTGAGGTTAGGCAAATTATATTTCAAACCACCTAAGAAGCTAACATCTAAATGAGCAAAAGAAAGAAAGAGCTCGTAGATGTCCATGCAAAAGATAGTGAAATGTTAAAAACCATAGGAACATTAGACAATTGCATCTAATTTTACACTAGCATTAAAAGTAAAATTAATCTAGCTATATTATTGCCAAGCATCCTTAGTTAATGGACATTATATACAACATATAATAGTTTTGAAGGGAATAAATTAGATTTGAATAATGTTTTTAGTGATAAGGTTATAATATATGGAGATATAAGGTTTCATTTAAAGATTTTTAACTATTGAGTTTTCATATTTGAAAAAGATCAGAATTATAAAGTGGAGTTATAAGAAGTTAAAAATATTAAGTTTTTCTATTTGAAGTAGTTTTGAAGTTATTAAATATGTATAGTTATTTGAAAGTTCTAAAGTTACTTAGAAAATTTGAAAACTTTAAAAACTTTGAATTTTTTAAATTTTACATTATTTGAAATTTGAAATTTTGCAAATCTAGTAAGGGAGTTAAAAGGTTTTCAACATCAAACTATTAGAAACTTAAAAGTTGCAAATTCCATATTTAAGTTATTTCTAAATTTTAGAGATATAATTTTTTTA